>JACXGJ010015597.1:0-13285 GCA_016801105.1 Esox niger | reverse complement strand
CTCCTCTTCATGGAGGACCTGCTACCTGACACCTCCCTCTCTCCTCTTCATGGAGGACCTGCTACCTGACACCTCCCTCACTCCTCTTCATGGAGGATCTGCTACCTGACACCTCCCTCTCTCCTCTTCATGGAGGACCTGCTACCTGACACCTCCCTCTCGCCTCTTCATGGAGGACCTGCTACCTGACATCTCCGTCGCTCTTTATGAAGACCCTATTACCCTTCAAGTAAACTCAAATCAAAGATTTTCTGAGCCTTTATTTCACCTTCTCTCTGCTCTCTCCGTTTCCTCCTCTAATGAATGGTATCTCCCCTCTGATTTCACCTCCTGCGATTCTCCCCCTCCCGTCGTTTTCTCTCCTCCTCCCACTCTGCCTTGTCTACCGTCTTTTGCTGTGATCCGTCTTCTGCAGTATTGTGTTGGCATTCAGTTTCATCATTAGTCAGAGAAAGTTTACTAGCCTTTTGGAAGAGAAACTTCCGTGCGCTCTTCATGCGCTTAATGTGTCATTAGAAAATACTCTCAGAGGAACTCTAATTCGTAGCGTGCAGAACATTTCACCAGCGCCCGGGCGGCTGTAAGACCATGCATGGGTTGTGCTGGTTGTCCTGACACCTCCCGTCTTGTTCTTCTTTGCAGCGAGAGAGCAGAGAGGTGGGTGAATGTCAGATTCATGAGGGAGATGTTGTTGTCAATGGGGCCCTGTTCTCTGCCTCCTGCTCTCTGCCTCCTGCTCTCTGCCTCCTGCTCTCTGCCTCCTGCTCTCTGCCTCCTGCTCGGCTTCTGACCAGGCCCCAGCTGTGCAATGGGACCTGTGGTGTCATCCAAGGATGAGACTGTGTGTGTGTTTCTGGCCTTGGGGTGATTCTCATCATTACAACAGTAGTCAGGCAGCGCTGCAGAATGTGGGTGAACCGTTGTGTGTGTTTGATCCAGCATATTTCACAGTCATTTTAAGCCTAGTTGAGAAGGGGGGATACATGAGCAGTACAGCTGTACTCTAAGGCATGTAGAAAAACAAGAACCAGTGGGTATATGGGTGCATGAAACAGCATCACATGTTGTTTCTCTGTCTAAATACAGTTAAGATATGTCTTTTACCCTCTCACTCTCTCACTCTCTCAAGCGGTCTCTCACTCCTATCTTTTTCTTTCACTCTGTCAATGTTACTTCCCATGTCTTTCTTTCTGACTCCCTCTCTCCTCTCTGTTTCTATATAATCTCCATTGTCCTCTGACAGTATGTTCTGGCTGTGGGCAGTTCTGTATTCCATGCCATGTTTTACGGGGAGCTTGCGGAAAACAAGGATGAAATCCGGATTCCGGATGTGGAGCCATCAGCGTTCCTGGCCATGTTGAAGTAAGGATTTCTCTTTTTCTCCCTCTTCCTCTCTCTCCCATCTTTCCCTTTCTCTCTCTCTGTCTCTCTCTTTCTCTCTCGTTCTCTTTCTCTTCATGTTGTTCATGCCCCAATGTGAGTACTGAGTGGTATAGAAGCTAGGGCGTCCCCCAAATAGAACCCTATATCCTACAAAATGAACTGATGCCAATACAGCTCTGATCAGAAGTGTACTTCGCAGGGAATAAGGTGCCATTTGGGAAACATGGGTGTGTGGGAGTATACCAGCTACTCTCTGATGAATTCAGACCTGAGCCTCTGCTCCAGCCTGGAGCCCTGTGTTTTATCAGTCTATTTTTACCTCATGTTCCCCGTCCTCCAGCAGCCACGACAGCACGCTGCTGTTCTACTCACAGGATAAAGAGAACATGACAACAGTGTGCGTCCTCCAGAATGCGTGGGTAACACACCCGACACCCGACAACGTCCGTGTCCCCACTGCCTCCCCAGTTGGTTCATTAGGTTGATCCGCTTCCGATAGGGCCCATAAGGTTCAGGGAGAAGAACTAGTGAACAAGGGGCCATTTAGGAGTCCTGTTTGACCTTGAGCAGAGCGTGTTGTCTCCTGGAGAATATGAATTTCATAAGTAGATAAGTTGATGTATATTAACCAGAATTGTCCTGTACTGTAGCCATAGAAAGGAGAGTGAATATTATCACTAAGTTGAATGGAGACTGTCTGTTCTAGCCAATCTGTTTCTATGACAGTAGTTCCGTTTGGTCTGTGACAGGCCACTTCAGTCAACAGGTGGGAAAGAGGTTGCTTTTGATGTGGTGCCCTACGCTGGCTGGTAAAATGTAGCATTGATGCAGGAAATAGGATGACGTTCTGACTGTCATGCCACGGTTGACCATCTACATAACACTGCTCCTCTGAAGCTAAGCAGGTCTATGCAGGTTAGTCCTGGGATGGGGGACCAGGTGCTTCTGGAAGTGATGTTAGAAGGCCAGTAGGAGGCTCTGTTCCCTCTGGTGTAATTACTAAATCCAAATGCCCCAGGCATTTGCCTCATCCTTTCTAACCCGCCTGTGTCTCCAGGTACATCTACTGCGATGAGATTGATCTGAGTGCGGACACGGTCCTGGCCACGCTCTACGCAGCTAAGAAGTACATCGTGCCCCACCTGGCCAGAGCCTGTGTCAACTTCCTGGAGACCAGCCTGTCCGCCAAGAACGCCTGCATCCTGCTGTCTCAGAGCTGTCTTTTTGAGGAGCCGGAGTTGACACAGCGTTGCTGGGAGGTTGGTGATCAATACGTTTTCACGGTCTCTTTGCATGTTGCTTAAAATAGATGTTAGATGGCGAGAGAGAAAGATGTGGAAGTCAAGAGAGATTCCACGGCTCATTGTCCCATAGACGGCAGGAGAGTCAGAGATTCCACGGCTCATTGTCCCATAGACGGCAGGAGAGTCAGAGATTCCACGGCTCATTGTCCCATAGACGGCAGGAGAGTCAGAGATTCCACGGCTCATTGTCCCATAGAGGGCAGGAGAGTCAGAGATTCCACGGCTCATTGTCCCATAGAGGGCAGGAGAGTCAGAGATTCCACGGCTCATTGTCCCATAGACGGCAGGAGAGTCAGAGTCCACTTTCTAGGTTTGACTAAGTTGGAAATCATTGGTTTTTAATATACACAAACACTATGCCAGTGTTTCCCAATCCTGGACGCCAAGGGGTGCATGTTTTGTTTTTGCCCAAATACTCACAGACCTGATTCAAATTAAAGACCTAGCACTCACACACCTGATTCAAATTAAGGACTTAGCACTCACACACCTGATTCAAATTTTGCTATGGCACTCACATACCTGATTCAAATTTTGCTCTAGCACTCACACACAGATATTGATGTAATCAATTCATCATCAAGTCTTTCATTTGAATCAGGTGAGTGAGTGCGAGGGCAAAAACAAAAACATGCCCCCCTTCAGGTCCCCAGGACCAGGATTGGGAAACACTGCTCTAGGCAAATACGTAAACATGCAGAAACATAATACGGGCAATTCCAGACAACCGAAAGTGCCCATCACAATCTGTACCCATCAGGTGATTGACGCACAGGCCGAGCTGGCTTTGCGTTCTGAGGGGTTCACAGACATCGACTCCCAGACCCTGGAAAGCATCCTGCAGAGAGAGACGCTCAACGCCAAAGAGGAGGTGGTGTTCGAAGCAGCATTAAGCTGGGCTGAGGCCGAGTGTCAGAGACAGGACCTCACCGCCTCCATCGACAATAAAAGAAAGGTACATCTAACGGTGTGAGAGATGGAATGAATTTGGATGGATTGATACACTAATGGAGCGAGAGATTGATAAAGATTCACCTTGATGATGTTGTGGTGGTATTCATCAATAACAACATGCATATAATACATGTTTTTTTCTATCAAGTTTAGACTTTGACCTCACAACATTCCTAAGGAAAATGTGTACTATTTAGTCCATTGCATGTCCCTCTGAGACTCTAATATATATGTACATGACATATGCCATTCTTGACGGTTTTCCATCCAAGGTCCTAGGAAAAGCAGTGTTCCTGATCCGCATCCCTACAATGGCTTTGGACGACTTCGCCAACGGTGCCGCCCAATCTGGCGTCTTGACTTTAAATGAGACCAACGACATCTTCCTGTGGTACACAGCCGCAAAGAAACCGGACCTACAGTTTGCCAGTCAACCGCGGAAAGGTCTGTCTCCGCAGCGATGCCACCGCTTCCAGTCCTGCGCCTACCGCAGCAACCAGTGGCGCTACCGGGGACGGTGTGACAGCATCCAGTTCGCCGTGGACAAACGGGTGTTCATTGCCGGGTTCGGACTCTATGGCTCAAGCTGCGGTTCAGCTGAGTACTCTGCCAAGATTGAGCTCAAGCGCCAAGGTGTTCTACTGGGACAGAACCTGAGTAAATACTTCTCAGATGGTTCCAGTAACACGTTTCCTGTGTGGTTTGAGTACCCAGTGCAGATAGAGCCAGATACGTTCTATACAGCATCAGTAGTTCTGGATGGGAATGAGCTGAGTTATTTCGGACAGGAAGGAATGACTGAGGTGCAATGTGGGAAGGCAACATTCCAGTTCCAGTGCTCATCGGACAGTACCAACGGGACAGGAGTCCAGGGGGGACAGATACCAGAACTAATCTTTTACGCCTAACAGGATATTAATGAGATAATCAGTGACTCATCAGCTACTAGACACAATCCGGAGATGGCAGCTCTTGCTAGCAAGCTTTGGCTAAAAAAAATTATGTATAAATTCATGATGTTTGGTGGTTAAACCCACAGGAGGAGACCGCAACATCTAAATCATTGATTATCTTGACAAGTGTCAGCGAATTACAGTAGAATGTCAGTAGAATGGACTAGACAATGACTTTGGACCTCAGGATTCCAGTGGAAATGTGTTTGCTTTTAAGGCACCATTAAGGAATCCAGACTTTGGCTTGTGGCCCAAAAGAGGTGTCAATTTGAACTGCTTATTGAAAAAGTGTCTAGTTTTTCATTTTCAATCGCTTGCTGTTCTTTCAGACCGATAATGGTTCCATTAGTGAACTACTGCAGGACTTAAATAATATTTACATTCAATATATTTCTGTTTCTTTATGCGCAAAAGAAATAAGATATAGAAGTGATTTATTTCCTACAAAATGTAATTGATTATTCTATATTGGTTCCAGAGGGTCTTGGTGCCATGAATTATTCATATAAAACAGACTGTTTAACGTCTGGTTAGTGACCTAGCGAAATAAAATGTTTGAGTACCAGCAGTGGATTCATTATCATGACATGTTCGTAATGTGTGTGCTGTACATAGATATGTATATAATGTAATATACACTTTGTGAAGTATCTTCTATGACTACATTCATATGTGTTTCTTTTGTTGATGCTTGCATCCTGCAGCTAGATATACATTCATAGAGCAGCAATACTTCACCCATATTGTATCTTAATGATTAACCGACGGATTGATTAAACCATTCTACTCTTCCTGTTTCCCTAAGATTTGCACTTCACAAAGCACTCCCCCTTTCCCGTCAGAATCGAAAACCAGAGACAATGAAAAACATTGGTAATATTTCAAAATCAACAACTCACTTGATAACGTCAAACACTGTATTTGTACAAAAACAAAAGTCATAAAAGTGACCAAAGGTAGCGATCAAAGGTTGTGGCCAAAAGAGTCCCCAACAGGTACGCTTCAATGGACAAATATGATGGTTAAATATGATGGTTCACTGCCACAATTTGGCAGTATTTTTAATATGATATGTTAAACATATCAGTACGGACAGGGACAGATTAACTAAGGATTGCACTGATGTTGTTTGTTAATGATTGTTGGGTTGTATGGTTTACTTTTACGTGAGCCGGCTTTTTGATTTGCTTCTTCTACACATAATTTATTGTGTAAAGGTGAAGACCACTTTGTCCACTAATAGTAGCTTGAGCATGGAATTGAGCTACAAAATACAGCCATGGCATGTCTAAATTAACTATTTTGGCTTTAGTAACGAACACTAAGAACGTCTTAGTTTTCAGAAGCGATTTTGGCTTTACCATCTAACAATAAGATAATTACTTAGCTGTGTCGCTCACAGTAGCTCTACGTAATGCTTAGCTGACTAAATGCTGGAAAGATGGTGTGGATGATGATTTCGATGATGCTGGTGTAGATGAGGATGGTGTTAATGAAAAAGGAAAATTGACAGAGGTCCACTTCTACTTGATTGTCTATGTTTTGTGTTAATGCCGTGCTTCGGTGCTGAGAGACCTAGGAATGTGTATGATTGTGATGTAATGCAAATAAACCAAACAAGGTACTATTTTTTCATGTTTTTTATCAACAAACTTATGTTTACAATTTTCAGTTAATTCACTATAATACTTTGAGTAGCACTGGAAAGGGCAAGGACTTGTTATAGACATTAAATGTCAAAGAATAGAAAATTGACATCTTCAGTCATTTAAATAACTAGAAAGGAAGCATCTCTAGCAAGTTAAATAACTACAAAGGAAGCATTTCTAGCCAGTTACATAACTAGAAAGGATGCATCTCTAGCCAGTTACGTAACTATAAAGGATGCATCTCTAGCCAGTTACATAACTATGAAGGAAGCATCTCAAGCCAGTTACATAACTAGAAAGGATGCATTTCTAGCCAGTTACATAACTAGAAAGGATGCATCTCTAGCCAGTTACATAACTAGAAAGGATGCATCTCTAGCCAGTTACATAACTATAAAGGAAGCATCTCTAGCCAGTTACATAACTATAAAGGATGCATCTCTAGCCAGTTACATAACTATGAAGGAAGCATCTCAAGCCAGTTACGTAACTAGAAAGGAAGCATCTCTAGCCAGTTACATAACTAGAAAGGAAGCATCTCAAGCCAGTTACGTAACTAGAAAGGAAGCATCTCAAGCCAGTTACGTAATGGGATAGAAAAGAGACATCAAACAACCCATCAAATGTATTTATAAGGCCTTTTTACACCAGCAGTTGTCACAAACTGCTTTTACAAAATACCTGGCCTGAAACCCCAAGAAGCAAGCAACAACAATGTTGAAGCAAGTGGCTACGAAAAACTCCTTAAGAGGGGCCAAAATGTAAGAAACCTAGGAAGGAAAGGCTCACTCAGGTGACCAGTCCTCTTCTGGCTGTGCCATGTGAACATTTTAAGAATACAAGTTGTAAGAATTTAGTAAATGCATTGGTGTTGTGTCCAGAGTCTATAAAACCTAATCCGGGTCTGAAGTATGACCAGATGGACAATGATAGGGACAACCTGGTGGTGGTGGGGGGCGTTATCAGACATAACTAACCATTTAACAGAATAGAAGAGATGTCTCCAGCCATTCAGTGGGATGGAAAAGAGATGTCTCCAGCCATTTAACAGAATAGAAGAGATGTCTCCAGCCATTTAACAGAATAGAAGAGACGTCTCCAGCCATTCAGTGGGATGGAAAAGAGACGTCTCCAGCCATTTAACAGAATAGAAGAGATGTCTCCAGCCATTCAATGGGATGGAAAAGAGACGTCTCCAGCCATTCAGTGGGATGGAAAAGAAACGTCTCCAGCCATTCAATGGGATGGAAAAAAGATTTCTCCAGCCATTCAATGGGATGGAAAAGAGACATCTCTTGCCATTTCATGGAATAGAAAAGAGACGTCTCCTGCAATTTCATGGAATAGAAAAGAGACGTCTCCTGCAATTTCATGGAATAGAAAAGAGACGTCTCCTGCAATTTCATGGAATAGAAAAGAGACGTCTCCAGCCATTCAATGGGATGGAAAAGAGATGTCTCCTGCCATTTCATGGGATAGAAAAGAGACGTCTCCTGCCATTTCATGGAACAGAAGAGAGACATGTCGAGTCATTTGAAATCACAGTCACATTCTCCTCAATAGCACTCAATAAAGTTCCTGGAGGAAACGGTGCCACTCCGACTGGTTCACTATTTGACCACTCAGCTTCATACTAACACGTCTCTGGAAGGAGATGGCAGCTTTGCAGGGAGCTGCCATATGCTGCTCCCAAATGGCACGCTCTTCCCTACATAGTGCATAGCTGTATGGGCCCAAGACTAAAGCAATGAACAGCATAGGGGACAGGTGGTGGTTTGGAACTCACATGTGAAAAACTACTCTTCAAAAACTCACCTGAACCTCCTTTTAGAAGGGAGCAAGGCTGGGGTGTATTTTGTGCTTCAGATAAGTGAAGAATGTGGAGATAAAAATTGTTTCTTTCAAGGGAGTGAAAATTGCTGTACTGCCTGAGGAGAATACCAATAGACAGAACATACACTTGTTGTTACGGAGTAATAGTCGGGTGATTTCTGGGTTTCTGCATTGAGGTAGAAAGGTAGATGATAATAGAGTAGGCCAACAATGGTTTCTTTAAGACTGTTGAATAAAAACACTCCGAAATAATTTGGCTTGGTGCTTATATGGTATTTCACCTCTGCAATTTACACATTCTGGCATGTATTTTTTTGCGTAAATCCCATTGTCCCTGAAGTACCCTGGGGAGTGAGGTCAAAGAGAGGGGGAGCAGCCATTATATACAGCAACCATGTATATAATGGCTGCAAAATGACAGACTTTTCACCTTAATGGCTTGTTGTTTGAATCCAATCAACTTCTACATTGTATGGCCCAATGCCCTTAATTAACAACTAGATTACCTGCCACCACAGCTGTCATTCATAGCCCTTATAATATATATATGTGAATATACACACTCTGCATATACAGATGGAGTGACAGATACTAGCTGCACAAGCTGCACAAATGCCACAGTTCAACCTTCTCAAGTTTTTGCTTTCCCACAGAGCCGCCAGGCTTCCAGCATACATCCTTACCCAGGCTCACCCTTATAGGAAGGCACAACCCGCTCAGACCAGTCAGAACCGACCTCTGTCCTAGTTCCCCTATGATGGAACCAGGTAACACTTGAAGCTAACGTAGCATTTGCCTAGTTTCCTTTGAAACTGAAATCCTGCCTTTCCCCACTTCCCACAACCGTCCCACAACAAGTGCCTTCTTTCTAGCACTGGCACTGTTGACGTCATTCAGTTGGATTAAATTCTAAATTGTTTGCCAACCTTAAATAGCGTTGTGGTTCGAGCCGCGGGCTATCTCGCAGTGTTCGAGCCTCTCTGCGGTCAAAGCAAACTATGCATTAGCATTTGATGAGGATAGACGAAAATTGTCCGCAACCTTCAGAAGCTGTTATAGTAAGCCTAAAATAAAATTGATTACGGTTATTTAATGACTATTTATGGTGGATTTTCAGTACACACCAGTGGATGTTTTTTGGGGTAGCTTAATACACAGCAGCTCAAAACCCACTTGAGGAAAAAGTCAGTTATCATCACTTGTATTGACAGATATTGAACGAATGTCATTCACGAATGACGGAAAAACTTGCATTGTTGTGTCATGAAATGAAATAGCTTTGACAGTGTAACGTTAATCTTCATTCTCGCTAGCAATTGCTCAATTCTTATGACTATTTCAAGTAGTAAGTTAGTACCTAGGCCTACTAAGCAACTAAAACGGTCATTTGCAAAAGCAATACACTTCATAGATGCTATTTGTAGTGGAATTAATATTAATAAGAATATTAGTCAGTTTTATATATTGCTTAATGGTCTATTGGGAAATATTAAAACGTGGCATGATCTTGATGCATGACAAAATGATGTAATGTCGATATGCTATACTGATCTACTATGCCACAGTGATATAGTGTTTAAAGACAGCCTCTCACACGAGAGACCAGGGTTTGAATCCAGTGAGGGCAACAACATTCATCCCTTCTAATTGCAGGCTGGCTGAACTGCAGTTGCCTCATTCCTTTTCCTGTTTAGATGTATTGTGGAAAGTCTAATCTGGCCTTTCTATTCTTGAAGCTCATGAATTGTACCTTATGTTGAACCCTCTGTATTTGCCCTCATCAAATCTGATCTTTATGGTAGACTTGGATAATGTTATGCCTACCTCCTGGAGAGTGTTGTTCACTTGGCTGGATGTTGTGAAGGGGTTTTTCTTTACCATGGAAAGGATCCGACGATCTTTCACTACTGTTGTTTTCAGTGGACATCCAGGCGATTTAGTACAGCCGAGCTCACCAGTATATTCTTTTTCTCTCAGATTGGGCCACTCCTAATATTCCTGCTTTCTCCCTGATGGATTTTTTTGTGCAGACTAAGGATGGTCTGGTTCACTTGCGTTGAGAGATTCTTTGTCACAGTTGTGATTGCTGGGCGCAGGCGCAGAGATGAATGTTTGGTCATTCATACTTTTAATAAAAAGAAACAAAACAAAGCCACAACCAGTGACATTGTGCAGCAGGTAAAAACTCAACAAAAAGATCCACACTGGGTGTGGCCAAACATTGTACATAAATAGGTTCCCCAATTGGTGGCAACGATCTACACCTGCCTCCAATTGGGGAGACCAAAATGGATTAGAGGTGCCTAGAGGCATCACCTTCTGTCCGGTCCTTACTATGGCCCCAGCCCAGCGCAGAGATAGCTAGGGGCATAGCCAGGATGTGACATTCTTTGACTGTATGTTACAGTTTCACAGAAACAGCTTCCAAATACAAATGCCACACCTGGAATCAACTCCAGACCTTTAACCTGCTTAATTGATGAAGAGATAACGAAGGAAAAGCCCACACCTATCCATGAAACAGCTTTTGACTCAATTTTCTAATTACTTTTGAAAAAGACAGGGTTACATATTAAAGTGCTATAATTCCCATCCAGTTAATGTCCTCAAATTAAAGCTGAGAGACAGCACTTTAAGTCCATGTTCATTATTTAAATGTAACTTCAATATATTTTGGTAAACAGCCAAAACTTGTGTCAGTGTCCAATAATTTCTGTTGGATGGAGTATGTTGGATGAAGTATGACAGTCATACTAATCCCAGGTTAAATTTGAAGTTTTTATAATTTAGCACATGCTTTAGTGTGACTTGCAGTTTCTGGATACATTTTAAGATCTTAAGAAGGGGTAGTCAGTCAGTCACTTACGCAGTAAGAGACATTCGCTCTTCTTACGAAGTCCGGTATAAAGCCAGCCCAGTTCTGGAACTGCAGTCTTTGGACAGATGAAACTAAGATCAACATGTACCAGAATGATGGGAAGAAATATTTATGGAGGAGGCTTGGAATGGCTCATGATCCAAAGCATATCACATCGTCTGTAAAACATGGTGGAGGCAGTGTGATGGCATGAGCATGCATGGCTTCCAATGGCACTGGGTCTCAACAAAGTATTAAAAATTAAAAATTTATTTTTGTTGTGTTACATTGTCCAATTACATTTGAGCATCTGTTTTGAAACGGTTTTGTGTCTTTTGTTTAGGTTGTTGTATTTCTAGTGACTAGCCTGGTGATCATCTAGCTACCCCATCTCCAGAGTGATTACCCTCAGTGTGCCATGGTAATGTATGAATGGCATGGCTGCCATAGGGCTGTCAGAGATGATAATTGCATTACCAATAATATTTTGTCTTTGGTTTGGAGAGGTTATTTTTGGTCTATGTGTTTTTCATTCCTGTCAGTGTAAATTGAACAGAAACATTCATAAATGTGTCTGATGCCCTTTATTACATACAGCTGTTGTTATTGGTTAGCCTTGTAATCAACTTGCTGTCGGTTCCAGTGATTACTGCGCTGTCTGTACACTGTTGATAAGTACCACCAGTATTGATTAGTACCAACAGTGGTGTGTCCTGAGAAAAAAGCAACTAATCTGGGATTTTCATTTCCTGTTAAAACCTTGAAAAAGCCACATTGATCTCTACTTGACCGATTACAGCATGAACCAGATAGTAGTGGTTATTTCCAATAACACATTCCTCATCAGCTTATCATCAGCTTATCAAAAGCAGCATTGTAGTCTACAAAAACCAATGGCAGCATTTTTTAATAAAAATTCACACGTAGCCCTCTTCTGGCAGAGTTGGCCTAAATTCAGCAGTTCAATAAACAACAAATATCTAAAGCTTTTACAAGCTGGAAAAACGTAAGAATGACATGAAACATTTTAATATTGTTGTGTGTCTTCCTGAGTCATAGTAATGTGCCAGTTTCTCAGTGTAACATGTTCCCTGTTAGTCTGCTCCTCTATAAAATTATGTTCCTGTGTGGCAACCACAGTTTAAGTGTCAGAGTGATCAGCCAGCTGTAATATGGTCTCAGTAATGATTAATATCACCCATGAACAGAATAGTACAGGACAGGAGAGGAGGAAGCTAGACACGTAACCCAAATTGATTCTGTAAGAAGCTCTTGATAAAGGCGTCTGCTAAATGACTAAAATGTTAAATGAAATAGAGGAACCGTGCAGAGGCCTTTCATATTACCACTCAGCACAATGGAACCAGTATGAATAGGTGAGAGTTGGCAGTGTTGCTGTGTCCTGGGCTTAAAAGGTAACTCACTCTTTAAAACCATGGAGACTCAAACCTGTCCCCTAACCTTTAGGCAATGCTCAAAGCTTACGTCCCTATCTGACGTCTTCATTAAGCCTGGACATAACCGTTGACCCAGCTGGGGGACGGTTGTGTCAACACCCCATTCTGACACCCCAACACCCCATTCTGACACCCCTGTTGTCAGACAGTTTTCGTTTCAAGCCAGGACAGCAGGAGACCCGGGCTCTTTCCGAAAAGCTTTGAAAACCATGCTATCTAAAATAACTCCATACATGAGGCGCTGTTTAACATTCAAAATGACATCAGTGAGTTTCACAGGGCTGTGATAATCTACTTTAGAGGGTTTTTAAGCCTTTTAACAGTGTGATTTTGATAAAAAATTGAGCGGTGGGCCTTGTCAAATATGCCCATTCTCAAATCCATGGAGAGAGAAATGTAAGGATTTTCTTATATATGAAATAATATTTTAAGGTTAAATTGTGTTTGTTTACAATAACATTTTGTTTAAACAAGCTTCAATATACAGTAATTATAATTCTTATTAAAATGTACTCATTTGTCCATCAGTAAACCTCAGAGACACCAATCCATTACACAGTGATGAGCTTCAGTGTCGTAAATTGAATAGATTGTGAGATGTTGGGTACATCTGCACAGGGCATTTGCACTGTACAAAAGATAATCAAACAATAAATACATGTGTGCTGTTCTGTATACTACTGTCCATTGCATACTACTGTCACCTATCTACAAGGGGTTCCTCGTCTATGTACAGCGGGTTCCTGGTCTATCTACAGGAGGTTCCTGGTCTATCTACAGGAGGTTCCTGGTCTATCTACAGGAGGTTCCTGGTCTATCTACAGGAGGTTCCTGGTCTATCTACAAGGGGTTCCTCGTCTATGTACAGCGGGTTCCTGGTCTATCTACAGGAGGT
>JACXGJ010015596.1:0-13300 GCA_016801105.1 Esox niger | reverse complement strand
GTCTCTTGGACCAGGAGTGTGTGTGTCTCTTGGTCCAGGAGTGTGTGTGTCTCTTGGTCCAGGAGTGTGTGTGTCTCTTGGTCCAGGAGTGTGTGTGTCTCTTGGTCCAGGAGTGTGTGTGTCTCTTGGACCAGGAGTGTGTGTGTCTCTTGGTCCAGGAGTGTGTGTGTCTCTTGGTCCAGGAGTGTGTCAGGCGTTGCTACAGGACTAAGAAGAGCATCATAGTCAAAGTCCTTCAGGGGTTGTAAGGAAAGGGTCAGTCCTCGTCTCGCCTTGGCTGCCCGGTCTGGTCGCTCCCGCAATGCCAAAATAACCTCCACAGGTCGTCGTTGTAGTAACGCCAGGTCAAAGGTCATGCCACGGAAGAAGGTCTGACGTTTGTAACGCTCCAGGGTCCGGAGTCGCCGGGTTGGTGTCTTACACAGCAACTGTCAATCAATCAGATAATCAGTAAGACACCCAATCAAATGTCAGCCCTACTGACATCAGCTGTTGCGTGTTCATACCTCAGTGATTAGCAGAGCTAGTGGGTGACTGAGGCTCTGAGGTACTTCATAGGGAAAACACCGGACTTTCCTCAACATACTGCAATGGTCAGGCTCAGGAGAGACTGGGAACTAGAGAGGAAAATAGAGCGAGGATGAGAGGGAACACACAAACCTTCTCTTCCCCTTAATACATCTGAATCCTCCAGAGCTGCTTGACATGATGTGAACCCTACAGGGGTGGTCATCACTTGGTAGTAAATATTAAAATTCACTCATTAAATCCCAATTTATAACAAAACTTTTCAAATGAGGGACAAAAATAAAAACATAGGATACAATTTCATGGTTCATTTAACAAATCATAGTATAAAAATATTAAATGTGTGCAAAAATATGTGAACCTCTTCATTCAACAGCTAGAAGCACCTACATTAACTGTGATAACATGGGAGTAAATTCCTCCTATAGCCACTGACATGTTATTTAAGGATTTCGGCCCACTCCGCACAGAACTTCATCTTGTTGGAAGATCCAATTTTGGAATAATTTCCAGATCTTCTACTCAAGAAGCTCCTGGTTTTCCTCAGATTACATTGTTCCCTTGACGACATACTAATGCTGAGATGAGAAAAAGCAGCTTGACACTCGCTCCACCCGGCTTGACTGTTGGAAAAGATTATTTTGTGGTAGGCAGTGTTCGGTTTTTGCCAAACATAAGTACTATACATAAAGGTACATTTTGTACTCATCTGTCCAGAGAATGGATGCCCAGATATAAGAAGGGTGTACACTTCCAGCTCGAGTTTCTGTGATGTTAAATGCTCCTCATTTGTAAATGATTTATGTCACAGTAGACAAATAGAGCTCAAATCTTTTGAGGTGGTTGTATCACCATCCCCGGACTGATGTGTTCCCACTACCTTCTTCCTGCTGTCCTTGGAGATTGGCAGTGCCGTTTGGCACTCCCCTGTCTGGGTAACACCAAAAGGACCACGGTTCTTCTCTTTATTTATCAGCCTCCCACGTAAACAAATTCCTAAACATCCCTGTTTTTACTGATTGGTTCATTTACCGCATCCACTGGATCCTACTTAGATACTTGATTTAACCAATGTACCTAATTTCCTTTTAAATGTTGTTTCTTTACTATAAACCTTTTAGGTCAGATAAAAAAGACTAAATAAACATAAAGATATAGATTTCCTTGTGATCACAAATAAAAATAGCAAAAAGGGTTCACATACTTTCAAAGAGCACTGTATATTTCACAGACCACCAACATGTTCTTACAAACAACATATAGAAAACATTGAAAAAACGGAAACTAACTAAGATATGATTGGTTGATCACTGCTGCCAGACAGTGTAGTGACTCACCTTCCCAGTGACCAATGAGAAGAGGAGGATTCCCAATGACCACCAATCAGCTGCATGGCTGTATGGACCCCCACTCAGAACCTCAGGAGCTGGAGGACACAGCCAAACAAACAACGACCTGTTACGACTTCTAGAAGACCAGAAACTGTGCTATAGAAACACTTCATTCACTTTGCTATTCATTAACATAAAGGATATTATGTTAATGTATTAACTGTGCTATAGAAACACTTCATTTAATTTGCTATTGATTAACATAAAGGATATTATTGAATTAACTGAATGACAGAACTATGAAAATTAATTACAATGAAATCCACATTGTAATTCTCATCGACAAAAATGACTTCGAACCCTCAACCTAAAAATGCTTCTACCCTCTAAACTTGTAAACATAATGCTAACCTCTAAACCTGTAAACAAAATGCTAAACTCTAAACCTGTAAACAAAATGCTTCTACCCTCTAAACCTGTGAACAAAATGCTTCTACCCTCTAAACCTGTAAACAAAATGCTTCTACGCTCTAAACCTGTAAACAAAATGCTTCTACGCTCTAAACCTGTAAACAAAATGCTTCTACGCTCTAAACCTGTTAACAAAATGCTTCTACCCTCTGATCACTGAATCCTATAAACAAAGCCTGTCTGGCATGAGGGAAATTCACATCAACAATCAACACTAAAGATCTGTGTGTGTGTGTGTGTGTGTTTACCCATGTACTGAATGGTTCCACAGATGGTGAAGGCTCTTCCTCCGCACTCCAGACGGCGGGACAAACCAAAGTCAGCCAGACGGAGGTGGCCTGGAACAAACCATTATTTTATTTCCTTTTACAAAAGCAACTGAACAAAATACAGAAACCAATCAGACAGCCAATACACATCACGTAAAACGAGCCTTAAAAATACTAGAGTAACAGATCAGATGATATATAGATCACAGGTAATAGGTGAAAATAGACTAGAACATCTACAATGTTGTATAACGTTAGCATAATATATAATAATCTATAAGGTAACAGGTGAAAATAGACTAGAACATTTACAATGTTGTATAATGTAATCTTAATATATTATAATCTATAATGCTATTACTAACCCTCTATCACCTTACTAACTGTACCAGTCTGGATAAGAACCTGGAAATACACTCAAATGAAACATTTTATAATCTAGAATGTTCTAGAATGTGGTCTGTTGCAACAGTTTCACTGCCCCCTGCAGGTAGCTGATATAATACGTCCATCATCCACAAACACTATTTAAAGAGATAGTTTGTCCAAAAATAAATTTTCAGTGACAGTCCTCTTACTCCCAGTGGGTCCTTCAGGAACATAGAGTAATTTTATAAAACAATCCATTATTCAGCTCTGTCTCTGTCAGTAATAGCGTTACTAGCATAGTACACATTCATGAATGCAAACTGTATGCACTAAGGAACCGAAACATTTAAATTCTATGTTTATTTACACATTCAATGGGGATTGACAAGATTCATCCAGAAATGTTGAAAGCTTTGGATTTGGAGGGGATGTCTTGGACGACACGCCTCTTCAACATTGCGTGGTAGTCGGGGGCAGTGTCTAAGGAGTGGCAGACTGGGGTGGTGGTTCCCCTGTTCAAAAAGGGGGACCAGAGGGTGTGTGCCAATTATAGGGGTATCACACTACTCAGCCTCCCAGGGAAAGTCTACTCAAAGCTGCTGGAAAGGAGGGTTCGGCAGATAGTCCAACCTCAGATTGAAGAGGAACAATGTAGATTCCGTCCTGGTTGTGGAACAACCAACCAGCTCTTTACTCTTGCCAGGATCCTGGAGGGGGCCTGGGAACATGCCCATCCAGTCTACATGTGCTTTGTGGATCCTGGAGGGGGCCTGGGAATATGCCCATCCAGTCTACATGTGCTTTGTGGATCCTGGAGGGGGCCTGGGAATATGCCCATCCAGTCTACATGTGCTTTGTGGATCCTGGAGGGGGCCTGGGAAGATGCCCATCCAGTCTACATGTGCTTTGTGGATCTGGAGGAGGCGTATGACCGGGTCCCCTGGGAGATACTGTGGGAGGTGCTGCAGGAGTATGGGGTGAGGAGGTCCCTTCTTAGGGCTATCCAATCCCTGTATGTCCAAAGTGAGAGCTGTGTTCGGGTTCTCTGTAGTAAGTCGGACTCGTTCCAGTTGGGGGTTGGCCTACGTCAGGGCTGCGCTTTGTCACCAGTCCTGTTTGTTAGGTTCATGGACAGGATATCAAGGCGTAGTCGGGGTGGGGAGGGTTTACAGTTCAGTGGGCTGGGGATCTCATCGCTGCTTTTTGCATAGGATGTGGTCCTGATGGCATCATCAGTCTGTGACCTCCAGCACTCACTGGACCGGTTTGCAGCCGTGTGCAAAGCGGTTGGGATGAGGATTAGCACCTCTAAATCTGAGGCCATGGTTCTCAGCAGGATGGAGTGCCTCCTCCAGGTAGGGAATGAGGCATTACCCAAAGTAAAGGAGTTCACATATTTCGGGATCTTGTTCGGAGTGAGGGAAAAATGGAGCGGGAGTTTGGCAGGAGAATCGTTGCATTAGCTTTACCGCACCGTTGTGATGAAAAGGCTGGCGTCTCATGAATGCTAGAAACATTTCCATTCATGAATTTGGACAATACCAAAAACGTTATTGACTGGGACAGAGGTAAATAATGGACTGTTTGAAAAAAGGACTCCATGGGCCTTCTGGAACATCTCTGGGTAAGTGAAATTTCAGAAAAAAATTCATTTTGGATTAACTATCCCTTAAAATTACCTTGGTCTGTGAGCAGAACATTCTCCATCTAAAATGAAACATACAACAGTCACGTTTATATATTCACATATGACCAAATAGTGTGAAAACCCCCCAATGTATTCTGCAGAATATATTCATTGACATTCACACATTCAGACACAATACTGACAAAAACAAGAAAGGACTGAGGGGTTGTGGTGAAAGTTCAATACTGACAGAGACATGTAAGGACCGAGGGGTTGTGGTGAAAGGTCAATACTGACAGAGACATGAAAGGACTGAGGGGTTGTGGTGAAAGGTCAATACTGACGGACAGGTACGGACTGAGGGGTTGTAGTGAAAGGTCAGTACTGACAGAGACATGTAAGGACTGAGGGGTTGAGGTGAAAGGTCAATACTGACAGACAAGTACGGACTGAGGGGTTGTGGAGAAAGGTCAATACTGGCAGAGACATAAGGACTGAGGGGTTGAGGTGAAAGGTCAATACTGACAAACAAGTATGGACTGAGGGGTTGTGGTGAAAGGTCAATACTGACAGACAAGTACGGACTGAGGGGTTGAGGTGAAAGGTCAATACTGACAGACAAGTACGGACTGAGAGGTTGAGGTGAAAGGTCAATACTGACAGACAAGTACGGACTGAGGGGTTGAGGTGAAAGGTCAATACTGACAGACAAGTACGGACTGAGGGGTTGTGGTGAAAGGTCAATACTGACAGACAAGTACGGACTGAGGGGTTGTGGTGAAAGGTCAATACTGACAGACAAGTACGGACTGAGAGGTTGAGGTGAAAGGTCAATACTGACAGACAAGTACGGACTGAGGGGTTGAGGTGAAACGTCAATACTTACAGGGACATGAAAGGACTGAGGGGTTGTGGTATATATGGTCAGTACTGACAGAGACAGGTACGGACTGAGGGGTTGTGGTAAAAGGTCAATACTGACAGACAGGTACGGACTGAGAGGTTGTGGTAAAAGGTAGATACTGACAGAGACAAGTAAGGACTTGCCTAATTCATATAATGTACTTATAATAACAGAACAACCAACACCGATGTGATTTCCTGTTTGGCTGTTACCTTTACATCTCTGTGGATGATCCCAAAGTCATGGAGGAACCCTGAAAACAACCAGAGCATAGTCAGCTTCAAGTTTGTGTGTTTATGTGTGTGGCTCCTTTTTTTACTGAGTGAGTACAGACTACCACAATGAAACAAGGAAAATCTGGCCAGGTCAGGACGGTCCTAATTATATCCAGAAAGTTCCTTTGACTTGGTATTAGGTTTAGGGTTAAAATTAGTCTTAGAATTTGTGTTAAATTTAGGGTTAGAGTTAGTCTTAGAATAAATGTTAAATTTAGGGTTATAATTAGTCTGACAATTAGTTTTAAATTTAGGGTTAGAGTTAGTCTTAGAATTAGTGTTAAATTTAGGCTTAGAATTAGTGTTAAATTTAGGGTTAGAATTAATCTGAGAATTAGGGTTAAATATAGGGTTAGAGTTAGGCTTAGAATTAGTGTTACATTTAGGGTTAGAATCAGTCTTAGAATTAGTGTTAAATTTAGGGTTAGAATTAATCTGAGAATTAGGGTTAAATATAGGGTTAGAGTTAGGCTTAGAATTAGTGTTACATTTAGGGTTAGAATCAGTCTTAGAATTAGTGTTAAATTTAGGGTTAGAATTAGTCTGTGAATTAGTGTTAAATATAGGGTTAGAATTAGGCTTAGAATTAGGGTTACAATTTGTGTCAAGATTACGCATTACGGTGAAAGTTAGGCATAATAAGGTTTAGTTAGTTTTAGGTTTAAGTGAGGGTTAAGTTTAGATTAAGGTTACAGTTAGTATTAGGGTTAGGTCAAATTGTTATTTTTAATATTACAAAATTGCCAGTCCTCACCTTAGTGATAGTAAAACCTGTGTGTGTGTGTCGCAAGTTCTCACCGAGAGCACAACCCAGCTCTGCAGCAAACACTCTGACAGCATCCTCGTTGAACTGGCCAATCATCATCCAATAAGTATAGAGGTCCCCTGTACTGCAGTAATCACACACTGAATATATGTAAATATATACACACACACACACACACACACACACACAGAGAGAGAGAGACAGACAGAGACAGTATGAGAAACTAACAAAATCTGGAGAAAAAGAAGAGCTAGAAAAGCCAGCGGCAGAAGGAGAAAGACGGGAAGGGAGCAGGGTGAGAATTTTCAGATTTATCCTCCTTGAGGGTTGGGGTGAAAGAGGGTTGAGGGATGATAGAGGTTTCAGGGATGATAGAGGGTTGAGGGATGATAGAGAGCTGTGGTAAAATAGGGTTGAAGGATGATAGAGAGCTGGGGTAAAATAGGGTTGAAGGATGATAGAGGGTCAAGGGGTGATAAAGGGTTGAGTGATGATAGAGGTTTCAGGGATGATAGAGGGTTGAGGGATGATAGAGGTTTCAGGGATGATAGAGCGTTGAGGGATGATAGAGGTTTCAGGGATGATAGAGGGTTGAGGGATGATAGAGGGTTGGGGTGATAGAGGGTTGAGTGATGATAGAGGGTTTAGGGATGATAGAGAGCTGGGGTAAAATAGGGTTAAAGGATGATAGAGGGTCAAGGGGTGATCAAGAGTTGGGGGTGATAGAGGGTTGAGGATGATAGAGGGTTGGGGGCGATAGAGGGTTGGGTGATGATAGAAGGACGAGTTGATAGAGGGTTGAAGGATGACAGAGGTTCGGGGGTGTCAGAACAACAGCTTCCAAGCAACTGTTTCAAAATACAATGGGAGGGACTTAATGAGCTGCTTTTAGCTGTGCTGGCAGAGAAATTACCCCACTTGTGATTGGTGAAGGTTTCTGATGTTGAAGGGTATCAGAATATCAGGATACTTGGGTTGAAGATATTGGAGTTAAGGGATATTGGGGCTGAGGGATATTAGGGCTGAGGGATATTGGGGTTGAGGGATATTGGGGCTGAGGGATATTGGGGTTGAGGGATATTGGGGCTGAGGGATATTGGGGTTGAGGGATATTGGGGTTGAGGGATATTGGTTTTGGGGTTAGGTCTCAATGTAGATGACTGAGTTGGGTTAGGGATTAAAGTGTGGGGTTAGGAGTCGGGAAGTCTGGGGGTTAGGGTCAGTGTGACTGTGGGAAAGGGTCAGAGTGTTGTCAGGGACACTGTGGGGTCAGGGACAGTGTGAGGTCAGGGACAGTGTGGGGTCAGGGACATTGTGGGGTCAGGGACACTGTGGGGTCAGGGACACTGTGGGGTCAGGGACAGTGTGGGGTCAGGGACAATGTGGGGTCAGGGACAATGTGGGGTCAGGGTTAGGGCCATCTACTGTCTCCATAACTCACTAATATACAGGTGTCTCTGTGTCTGCCAGCAGTCCTCAAGGTCATGGATGAATGGGTGACGCACCTGACGCTAAGGGCAAAGGTGACAGGTCAGCCTGAGAGACCAGTGGTCAACCAGAGGTCAAAGGTCACTTCCTCACTCACTCACTTCCTCACTCACTTCCTCACTCACTCACTCACTCCCTCCCTCTCTCTCTCTCTCTTACTCATTCACCCACCTGTACAATAACTTCTTCTTTACACTGTTCCAAAACACCCAGTCGCAAGATCTCTGACTTAGGAATGACCTAAGGATGGAATGATTGACAGTTAGAAATTACAGACAGTTTGGGAATAACATTCAGAATAATACAGTTATAACATCATGTTAAACCTCTTCTATTCAGAACAGATCCAGTTATAACATCATGTAAAACCTATTCTATTTGGAACAATTCCAGTTATAACATCATGTTAACAAAACAGTTACCTTGACAGCGTAGGTTTTTTGTCTGGTGTTGTCCTTGACCTTCAGAATGGGACCAAAGGACCCTTTAGCAATATAACCCAACACCTGGAGATGGCATTAATAAACAGTTACTGTGTGTGTGTGTGTGTGTGTGTGTGTGTGTGTTTGTGAGTGTGTGTGTCTGGGCACGTATGTGTGCATCCTACCTGGAAGCGTTGTGGTGCTGGCAGGGCTCTGTGTGTATGTGTGTGTGTGTGTGTGTGTGTGTGCATCTACCTGGAAGCGTTGTGGTGCTGGCAGGGCTCTGTGTGTATGTGTGTGTGTGTGTGTGTGTGTGTGTGTGTATCTGTGTGTGTCTGTGTATGTGTGTGCATCTACCTGGAAGCGTTGTGGTGCTGGCAGGGCTCTGTGGGGGAACTCTGGGAGGAACACTGATATAAAGCCAGGCAGACTCCACTCTGCCATCAGCCTATAAGGCCCACCCACCAGCAACACCTGGTCCGGGATGGGAGTGGCCTTCTCCTCGATCATCCTCCGTTGGCCGCGACGCAGGGTGGGAGGGGCCAGACGACAGAGGTTGGCAGGGATGGAGAGACTGATGGAGGACAGGAGACCTTTCCACCCTGAAGGACACAGTCCCTCTTCTCCCACCTCTGGCCCTGATGGGGGTCGCTGTGTGGAGGGGGGACAGTACAGTCAACCAAAGGATGAGTCCAACATTCCTCTACTCATTACAAGACACATCCAACGGATGACAGTCAATGGACAGGACGATGATGAGGCAGCTGTGATTTCTTCCTCATCCTTACACACCCAGCTCTGCGTTTCCACGCCACATACCATTGCACAGTCACCCGACCTCCAACACTGTGATTACACACACAGAGAGCTATCTCTGTCCGTGTGTGTGTGTGTGTGCCCGTGTGTGTGTGTGTGTGCCCGTGTGTGTGTGTGTGCCCGTGTGTGTGTGTGTGTGTGCATTGTAGTGTGTTCCATGTTCATTCATGCACAATGTCAGTATTATAATCCCATGAGAACAGAAACAGCAGCCATCCAGAACTACACCCCCATATAGTACAAAACACTTCCCACTTCACTTAACTGACTTTCCTTCTGAACAATCACTTTCCATTCAGCCTTCAGCAGCTTGTCTTTTCCTTTACATGAAGCCTAACACTCCAGTAGACATCTTTCAGTACCAGTTTATTTGAGTTCTTTTTCCCCCTCATGTATAGAATTTAAGTTATTCTTTGTTTTGATTTGGTTTGGTTTTATAGCTTTCATTTGAGCACCTCATTTCTACATGATTGGCTGTCTGTTGTTTGCCACAACAAGGTCCTGTCACCTCCCCAAAAATCCCTGACTTCTTACAGGACACATTCATATAGGCCAGTCATATTTTGGTTCAGTTTTGCCCAACAGAAGCTCTATTTCCAGAAAGCAGGAATATTAATATTAATGTAGCCAGCTTTGCCAAGCCAGAACCTGAGCAAACTCTGTGTTTTGGTTAGACATGCTCTGAACCAACCCCTTCTTTACAGATTACTGGACCTTGAATAGATCCTTTAGATCATTCAGGATAACATATTTTTTTACGTTATTATATTTCCATACAGCCAATGATTGGATGTACAGCATAAACCAAGGTAGTTTTACTTTGACTATAAAAACTGTATTGGTTTGAGATTTCCCCAAATCATTTTAAGTAACAAATCCCCAAAAGACAGACTGGAAGCGTGGCAGAAAATAACTGAGTCAATATGTGGGTGACATGGTATATTGTAACTATCCAAAAAGCCTACACAAATATGGGTGATTATTAATAATGTTTTTAATTCATGTAGCACTGGTGCTGCAACGCTTAGGATATTGATTATTCAAGCCTACAGATAACATTTTCATGTTTCCAAGAACGTCAGAAATGCCCGGATGTGTACTTGATCCGCTTCTTTATCGAGGATGCGTGGGTTTGTGACTTGTTCAGCGAAAACGCACCTGATATCCCAGAATTCATTTCAAGATGTCAGGAGAGCATGAAAAGCATACGTATTGCGCAATAGCCAAGTACACATGCATCTCAATCCAGATAGGCGCGTTCTCAGTCCTGGATAAACGGCCCGTATGTGTTATAGAGATGTGTAACACTTTTTGGAGAAAAGTTCTATATGATCCTTCTAGGTTGACAATAATGTTTTGTTCCGAACTGCAAAAATAATGTGCTCAATGTTTTGACTCCATGATTTTCATCACGTTTTCTGACATCGTACTGAGAGACTTTTTAAATGTTGCATGCACGTGCCAGTTCTTGGCTCAGCCAATCTGGTCTACATCTAATCATTTAAACGAGAAAGATCCATTCTGAAACTATAAACTCATCGACTACAACACCTGGTTAAGAGGTGCCGGATATGTTCAGGGAACCCTGAATTTGTGGACATATATTTCTGGAATACACTTCGGGGACACCCCAATAGTGCTTTGCGTCCCCGGATAAGTGCACCTGCACCCCAAATACCAGGGAGAGAACTCGAGCGCAGTCAGCTCACCTTGCTGGTTTTACTGGCGTCTGCCCCCATTTCGTCTCAAACACAGGGTTGTCATCAAAAAGCAGATCGTTGTTTCTTCGTTCCTCAATTAGCATCATCATCATAACATCCTCCTCATACCAAATCGCACATCGCCCCGCCCGCTATTAATCGCTACCCAACACAAACTCAGATCAATAAACACGCTTCCATGCAATATCACCGTAAATGCTGAAATAATAGTAGTGTTTTCGTTAAAAACAGGTCGGAAACTAGACTGCAGTGCAGATCGAGCAGATATGGCGAGATCAACAAGATAATCTACACAGTGGGCCACCTTAACCCCAGATCCGCCCACATTGCGGTTATCCAATCCGATTGGGAGTTTATACTGGTGGGCGGTCCACTTCTCTCTCCCCATCCGCCCTATTTCAACTAATCAAATATTCTCCTGAATGATACATTAAAACAAAGACAATGTATTTATCAATTTAGATGATAAACTAGAAAAGCACTTGACAGTGTTGTTCAGCTGTCTGTGTGTTGTAGGTAAAAGGTATACACATTAATCCAGCCTATAACAACATTCCTCTGGCCCTGATGGGGGTCACTGTGTGTGTGTGTGTGTGTGTGTGTGTGTGTGTGTATTTGTGTGCATTGTAGTGTGTTCCATGTTCATTCATGCACAATGTCAGTATTATAATCTCATGAGAACAGAAACAGCAGCCATCCAGAACTACACCCCCATATAGCACAAAACACTTCCCACTTCACTTAACTGACTTTCCTTCTGAACAATCACTTTCCATTCAGACTTCAGATAGGCGCATTCTCAGTCCTGGATAAACGGCCTGTATGTGTTATAGAGATGTGTAACACTTTTTGGAGAAAGGTTCTATATGATTCTTCTAGGTGTTGACAATAATATTTTGTTCCGAACTGCTAAAATAATGTGCTCTGTTTTGACTCCATGATTTTCATCACGTTTTCTGACATCGTCCTGAGAGACTTTTTAAATGTTATAGCAACATTGATCAAGATACATTTTGAATAAGATGTCATTCTTTTCCAATGTGGCAGTGGGTGTTAGCCTACATCTTGTTACTTACAGTAGCCTACCAGAAGTTTGGACACATTCAAGAGTTTTGGAAGAGGTTCCCCTTCTAGAACAGACCAGCATAGACATGAATTGTTCGGATGCCCCCTACTGAGTTGATATGTGCTATTACAAGAGGTGTGGAAGTTACAGCAGGCAGTGAAATCTTCGTTACCTCAGAACTCAAGAAAGGACTTAAGTGGAAGCATTGAGTGTGCATTCATAAACCAGTAAGTTAACTGTTTGCCTATTTAGTAAGAAGCCGAGTGTTGCATGTAGCATGTTTACATTTATAGAAAGTATAAAAACTTCTCTAAACGCAACCTACACTTGCTAATTGATAGGGATGTTAGTTGGTTTAGTCAGTCTTCTTATTTGAATAATAAATATGCTCTATGTTGACCGGTGTACTATTTGAATAATGCGTAGACACTTTCGCTAGTAATAATAATGAGGACAATACGTAAAGTATGCTAACTGGCAACCTGTTATTCCAGTAGCCGTTATGCTACATTCCCTCGCGTCTACCCACTAGTGACGCAGTTGTTAATAAGAATGAAACGCCCTTAAGAAGGTGAAATGGATTGTAGTGAACAAAACCTTCTCGACTACACAAATACAATAAGTCATTTTCCACTGTGAGATTCGTGTTATTGTATGTATTTTTTTCCTGTTTATTCCTAGAAACACACTGACACACCAAAATAATTTAAGAGTTCTGTTTCGGTGACTAATAAAGGACATCAAGAGAAATACTCAGCCTCATCCCCAATAAGACGCCTTGTGGCTGTTCAGTCTTACCAGGAGTCGAACACTACACATTTTACAAGTCGATTTTTCACATTGTAGAATAATACTGAAGAGATCAAAACTATGTAAACATTTTGTAAGCAAAAAGTGTAAAACAAATCAAAATAAACGTATACTTTAGATTCGTGCAAGCAGGCAACATTTCCCTCTGACAACCGTGCATTCTCTTAAAGACAGTCTGCTGCCTTTCTATACGACAGTCTGCTGCCTTTCTACCTGACAGTCAACGACAGTCTGCTGCTTAACAATCTGACAGTCAACGACAGTCTGCTGCTTAACAATCTGACAGTCAACGACAGTCTGCTGCTTAACAATCTGACAGTCAACGACAGTCTGCTGCTTAACAATCTGACAGTCAACGACAGTCTGCTGCTTAACAATCTGACAGTCAACGACAGTCTGCTGCTTAACAATCTGACAGTCAACGACAGTCTGCTGCT
>JACXGJ010015594.1:0-13286 GCA_016801105.1 Esox niger | reverse complement strand
ATATATATATATATATATATATATATATATATATATATATATATATATATATATATATATATATATATATATATATATATATATATATATATATATATATATATATATATATATATATATATGGGCGCCTAATATATACATATATTAATATAAACATAAAAAGCGAGTGTGTAAAAAAAGTAATCAACTGCAATAATTCCCTTTTACCTCGCTTTAGACTGATTTTAAAATTGAAGTATGTTTGAAAAAAGGTACCAGTCAGACAAATGTCTAAGAAGATCATCAAGCAATAACAGTGTTTGTAATGCAGTCAGTGCCTCTCTTGTTCCTATGTCTATTCAGATGTTCTAGTTAATCTTTAAAGCAGTTTGGGGTTTGGATGTGGTTGACATTATGGACAGAGCTCTCCAGTACCTCCATAGCGTTCACCAAAGCTGTTTCAACTACAGATTAGCCGGCCTAACTTTGTGATTGCATCCTGTACTATGGCAGAGAAACACACACACTCCTATCATGTAGCACTATAAATATGCACTATATATAGTATATCTACAACCCTGTTTCCAGTTGGGACGCTGTGTTAAATGGAAATAAAAACAGAATGCAATGATGTGCAAATTATTTTTAAAAATATGGCAAATAATCAATATGGGCTTAAAGTGCAGGCCCTCAGCTTTAATTTGAGGGTATTCCCATCCAAATGGGAGGAAGGGTTAGGTATTACAGCTCTTTAATATGTAGCCCCCTCTTTTGATATGGACTTAAAGTAATTGGACAATTGACTCAAAAGCTTTTTTTTTTACGTGTGTGGGCTATTCCTTCGTTATTTCTTCATCAATAAAGCAGCTAAAATGTCTGGAGTTGATTCCAGGTGTGGCATTCACATTTGGAAGCTGTTGTTGTGAACCCTCAACATGTGATCAAAGGAGCTCTCAATGCAAGTGATACAGGACATCCTTAGGCTTCAAAAAAGAATATATCAGAGAGATAGCAGGAACAATAGGAGCATCCAAATCAAAATGTTGGTTCATTCTGAGAGAAAAAGAGCAAACTGGTGAACTGCTGAATTAAGGGGATTCTGTATGAGAATGGTTGCAATTCCTGAACATAACTCCTAGAGTTAAAGCTGAAAGTCTGGATTTCAGTTAATCTTGGTTGTTTCATTTCAAATCCATTGTGGTGGCATACAGAGCCAAAATTTTGTCAGTGTCCAAATATTTCTGGATCGAACTGTATGGCCACTTTGCCTTTGATGCCACCACCCTGTTTCAAAAGAGGGGAGATGGGTAACAAATGACTGGAAAGGTTGTGTAATGTAAAAACAACTGGTAGAGCATCTCACAACTTATTAAGTTAATTGGCAACAGGTCAGTAACATGATTGGGTAATAAAAAGAGCACCACATAGAGGATGAGGTCTTTCAGAAGTTGAGATGGGAAGGGGTTCACCACTCTGTGAAAAACTGCACAGGCAAGTAGTGCATCACTTTATGAATAACGTTTCTTAACGTAAGATTTCAAAGAGTTTGGCGATCTCATCATCTACGGTACATAATATAATCTGGAGAATCTGGAGAAATCTCTGTGTGCAAGGGACAAGGCCAAAACCAGTATTGGATGGCTGTGGTCTTCAGGCTCTCAGGCGGCACAGAATTAAAAACAGACACCATCACTGCATGGGCTCCAAATCTCTTCTGAAAAACCTTTTCTGTAAACACAATACGCCACTGAATCTCCATATTTAAGTTAAAACTCTACCATGCAAAGAGGAAACCATATATAAACAAGATCCAGAACCGCCTCTGCCTTCTCTGGGCCCGAGCTCAATTAAGACGGATTGTGGCGAAGTAGAAAACTGTCCTGTGGTCTGACAAATCCAAATTTGGAGTAAAAAATGCTGCCATCCAGACGTCTTTTTCAGGAAAGTCCTTGCTTATTTCAGCAAGACAATGCCAAAGCACGTTCTGCATGTATTACAACAGCATGGCTCCATAGTAAAAGAGTCCGGTGCTAAACTGGCCTGCCTGCAGTCCATACCTGTCACTCATTGAAAACATTTGGTGCATTATGAAACAAAAAATACAATAAAGGAGACCCTAAACTGTTGTGTAGGTGAAATCCTGTAACAAGCAAGAATGGGAAAAATTTTACTTTCAAAACTACAGCAATTAATCTCCTCAGTTACAAAACTCTTACTGAGTGATACAACACATTAGTAAACATGCCCCTGTCCCAACTTTTTTTAAACATGTTCTGGGCATCAAAAACTGTTTTCAAAAAGCAATACAATTTCTTTGTACTATTTTCAATTAAATCTAGGAAAAAATCATTTGCACATTATTGCATTCTCCTTTAATTGGCATTTTACATAGCGTTCCAATATTTTTGGAATCAAGTTTGTAATTTTTTACTTAAAATGTTTCTACCTCATTTCGGGAAATCCAATTTGTGATTAAGGCCCTGCTTCATTGTAGCAATTCCCAGCTGACTCGGAAGTCTGGTGTTGAGATAAGTGTTTTGCAAAACATGCCTTTATGCAGCTGACTCTATGATGCTGCTGCCTCAACAAGACAGTCTACACCAGATGCACCAGAAGGAATGCATTTCCTGGCCCTCTGCTTCGATTGAGCTCACAGGCGCCCAAACCAACATAAGGACTCACTAGAGTGCAACAATGTATGGCAACCAGACTGTGCTGGCCATTTGGGCCAATTGCAATGATGCAGCTGATTCCGTGACTTTACTGCTGTGCCATTCAGTGGCCCCATGAAGCACCATATTTAAACAATAGCATTCAAGGAGGTGTGATTTATGGCCACTTTACGAATGCATATCCCACTAACCTGTGGTGTATTATAGCCATTAACCTGTCACAGATGTTTTTAGAACAATAAAAATCAGTTAACATAGCCGTGGCACACATGTCATATACAACAGCCTTTGGTCAGCATTCAAGGTTTGAATCACCAGGTTTATAAATATGCTGCATTGTAAATTTCCATTTTCATTGCATGATTTTGTTCAGTAACTAAACTACCTTTGCCAAAAAGTTTAGTTCAAAAGCACAAAGATCCAATGTCAAATTCTATCTACCTCAAACCCCAAGGTATATAATCGACACTGACTGACCCATCCAAATCTGCATTTAAATGAATTTAGTCTGTTATTAGATTTTCTTCCTGAAATGTTTGGTGCATGGCTGTATGTGTCCAAAACGGCATGCTAGTTCCGCTAGAGTTACTACAATTGACCAGGGTCCAAGGAATAGAGGGCCATTTGGGACACATTAATGAAAACTCATCCCAGACATCATAATAACTTCACTGTCCTCTAGTCTATCAGGATAATTAGTTGGAACATTTCATTGCCTTAATAATAATCCCAGAGGTGCCTAAATAGGGGTGTCTAATATCTTGTTTCCTGGTGAGGAGGCAAGAATGGACAGCTGCTGTCTGAGTCCCAAATTGGCACCTTATAGGAAATAGGGGACGTTTGGTGCCATTGTGGACACAGATTATGTTTTTACTTTACAGATCCAGACAGCTTGAGAATGTAACTAGGATTATGTTCTTTGTTGATGTGGATTAACTGAACTGTATTACAGTATAAACTCTGATAATCTTCTAGCTATTTTGTCCAACATCCACATTCACTCACACCATTTAATCATAGTCATTCTTTTCTGTAGATCAATTGCCTAATTCTCAAATAATCACCAGTCGCTGTTTTAATAGACTATTTTATCTAACTTTTTTCTGCTATTAAAGAAGGTCCCTTATGGAAGTGTGAAATTAGAATTTTCTTTGTGGAAATTAAAGATATCCTAGGAATAGCATTCAATTAACTATTTATATGTTTGACTCTAAACGGAAGATAACTAATTTGACGTGTTACATATTCCTGGACATAATATGAACGATACAGATGAGAATGCACAAATATTTAGAAGACCTCTTTTTATTGCCATTACGGTTTTGTACACTAGCAAACCTCTTGTTAATAATAGTGGGTCAAATAACTCAATATAAAACAAAAAAGTGGGTTATAAGACGTTTACTGTATAGCCCTCATTTGGACTGTCAACTGTGCGCAATCTGTTGAGCCAGTGATTCACATTAATCCAAACCCCCCTGTGTCTTTTAATTTCAAAAGGTAGCCTTCATTTCACCCCTGAAGCACAGACATCATTAGATTAGGCCAATGATGTCTTCCTGTCCAGGCAATATTTGCTTCACCCTGAGTGTTTTTCAGGCTGAAATTTAGGCCCAAGGTTTTTGCACAGCTGGAATTGTTGTTGTTAATTGTGTTGCCAAAACCGGCAGTTTGCTTTAGTTGTGCTGGTTAATTTAAAATGAAACAGTAGCAAATACAATAGATGTCTTTAGTCTGTCTCCTGGTAAGTCATCCTGCGCTGAGCTGTGGTGTTGTAAGAGTCGGTATATTTTGCATGGCATTGTACACCACTAATCCTGTTAACCAAAAACTAGCATTCATGCATTGTGGAGGTAACCAGTTTGTCCCAGAAGATGAGCCCACCACCAGTTGATTATTTCTGATTGCTGATCGGCAGGACCAATGACAACAGTTGAGAAAACCCCGCTACATTGTTTGACGTGCCGCATGTGAGTCCTCAAATAAAAATGTAAGATGTGAAAAAATGGTGTGAAGCAAACGTATAGATTCTCAATTTGCAGGTAAAATCGCTCATGGTGTATAGCCTGGTGTCTGTGGTTAGTTCGTAACGGCGTGTTTTTATATATATGTAACCAAATTGATTTGGGAATTTTCTGTTCTTTTTATATTTGAGGGCATACATCTACATTGGTGAAGATATGTCTTGAGTTATCTTCTGTAATCTTTTAGAGGCCCGATTCAACCACTGCTCTTTTGAGGTGAAGTATGAAAGATGATTTAAACTCCTCTGGCTATATTAACATATACTGTATAATAACATAACTATACTAGATCTGTGCATGTAATAAAACCGCATGAAAAAGCCTGATTCAGAGAGTGTCTGTACAAGTAAAGGTCGTTGTAATGATAATCGGTAAAAGGCCAGTACTGAGAAGTCGTGATATAAAAAGATTTTAACCAGTCATAACAAGTCAGCTCGGGACATTTCTGGGAAGTCCAGGATATTTGCACATACAAATGAGCTCTTAAAGCTTGTCTTTTGTCCTCATCCTAATTTAAGCAGTTACACTCTGCAGGCAACTGAAAGACTAAAGTAGTGTACTTACAGTGTATTATTTTGGAACCTCTCTTGTTGGACTTTAGTACACTATTGAGCCCGGTTTAAGCTTCCTGGCAGAGGCAGGCAGGTTTTGATTTAATATCTGCTGGTGCTTAATGGAGTCATGGCAAGCCACTTAGGTGTTCTTAATCACCCAGGTGAAATTTCTTTTCAAGTCTGCAACCTTATTTACAACTATAAAGTACGTGTGTGGCTGTTTTACCTTCATATTTGAGCTATCTTTTCCATTTTCCACAGCTGACCTCACAACAGGTGAGTATAGAACACGCTGGAAGACAGCCCATATCAGATGGGTCTTCTTCATCTTCTTTGCCCTAACACCTTCCTTAATATGCTCAGGTTATGCTCTTTGGAAGTCGTTGGGCTCTGAGCTTGACCCATCTGTGCTCATATGTCCATTCTGACTATCTTTTATCAAACTAAATTAATAGAGAAAAAATACTAAGGTGCTCTATGAAGACATTTGAAGCAAAATGAGGATAGCATTCAGGTGGCAGGTTTTTATATGGAGAAATCCATTGTGATGCTTAAAGTTTCTATACCAACTAGTGGTGCAGTAATGTAAATTTACTTTATGAAGTCACACTGTGATGCATTGAAGTTCCATTAAACTCTTGGTGCAGTAAGGACTGATGACATCACAATAGACATGTTTTTCCCAGTAGGTGAAAGCTAAGATGTGACAATTTGTTTGATTCTCTGCCAGACATACAAATGCCGACATAGAGAACTCACAACAGTATCAATTATTTTACCCTAGGTCTTACATTAATCTTGTCTCTAACTCCATCATCACAATTTTCCAAAATATTATTTCTGGAACTCAACAAAGTTTAACTTTGCAAATTAGGTGGACTATAACTGGCATCCGATTGGTCAAGTCAAAATAAACAGACATCGGTTTGCACAATTATTCCACGCAAAATACACAAAAACCAACCCATGCATTCATGCTAGATCTGAGCGCTGTATTAGAAACAGAGTTCTACCTTCACAGATTTACCTTGAGCGTAAAGTCATGTTGACAAACTCTGATCCACTTCTTTTCTCAGCTCTCTAGGTAGAACATTGCCTCCAATTTGTCAGAACTACTCTTAGGGATTTTTTGTGTTTTGTTAACATAATGTAAAACATTTATCCCATTTCCCCATTTAATCCATTTGCCAAAATCCCCTCGGACCTTGAAGGGTTTTAATTTCAGACATCCAGCTGCTACTTTGTGTTGCTTTTTTGAGTCACTCAAATATAACTGCTCAGTACTTAACCTGTGGATGTTAATTGTTTTCAACTTATGTCTAGCATCGATATTTGCTTTGATCCCAATCCAAGAAGTGTCATCACTTAGTGTTTATGCAGGTGGTGGAACTTGTAGGTATTAGCCTTTAAATTACACTTGAGCCTGGTACAACAAAGCATTTGGCCTTTCACCATACACACGCATAGGGCAGGTTCACTCTCAGCAATTCTCTCTAAAAAAACACTCGATGGTACAGATTAACAAGCCAAGATGTGATCCCCCTCCACTTTCCTTCACCCGTCGAAACTGCCCTCACATATTCAGTGACGTATTGTGTTTACAGACAATGTTTTTCAGAAGTGATTCTGAGCCCATGCATTGATGGTGTCTGTTTTTTAGGTTGTAATTCTAAGATGTACTGTTATTATGTACTCCTAATAGAATTAAACATCCTTATGACTTGTCCCTCAACCTCTGGCCCACTACAGCTTGTTGTATGTCACATCTGAAAAGTGGTCTGTCTCTGGGCCTTTGACAATCACCAAACTCACAGGAAAAATGAACAGATCTCTGGACCTACCTCTGCCCATAATGTATGTGTTGCTGAAATACACCATATTTAGGTACATTTTCTTTTTCCTGTGTACTGGTTAACTTCATGACCTGGGGAGGGCAATTAGATCCTAGATCAGTCCCTAGGGAAACCTTTACTCTGAGCTGTACTGGTCATGAACCTTTGCTAACATTGTAAAACACAAGCACCATAATCCCATCATATTATTTTCCCCGTCTGGTGATTTCACTCGCCATGGAAAACCAACTGAAGGCTGAATGTGACTATGATACACCCAACATCTTGCACCCAAATATTGGCCTCATAATACGATTATATTCTTATTTTTGGTCTGCTATTTATATGTTAGTGCTGCATTTTAAGCCAAACTGTGCCATAGCATAGACAAATATTTTCATTTCACACTCCAAATCTCCAATGGACCTTGTTTGTTTGTCCTTGATTTTTTTTTTTTTATATTGCATTTTAAGTTTGAAAGTTTCCACTGAAATCCTGTGGAGGATCTCATTGTTGAAAGTCTAACTGAATGACTACAGCTTGCCTAATGCGCAAAGATAAGTAACCATGAATGTTCCTGTTTTGTCTTTTATGTGAGTCAGCGCAAGAGAGATTATGCACTCCTGGGTTTTAGAAGGTGGGTACAGAGAACATGGTGTTAGGTAACCTTTGGGAAAGTGAGCAATTTCACACCCCGCTCCATTTGATTTGGGATTGTCAACTATCATCAGAGTGTAGAGCTGACAGGGAGGATATAATAGAGATATAGAGTGAGGTGTGCTGAAAACAAGGACTCCCATAATGCACCAACAGGAGAATGAAACAGACAATGGAATTTCTTGCAAACCTCAAGTTAGACGGCATAACCACATCCTTAAATGAATGTTGTGTGACCACAAACACTTTCATATTTAGAAGCTTTATTTAGCTATTAATAGAAACAGTGAAGGAGAAAATAATAAGATGGAATTGTTACAACTGAAACATCTACAAACTTGTCCAGATACCTCCAGCAGGGGGTTTACTGTATGTGGCTAAGTGTCACTAATTTCCATGAAGGTGACAGGAGCATAGTCAATTTCTACAGAATCTTATCTTGATTAAAGAAACGCAAAAGCGTGGTAAGAAATACAGAAGCCCGCAGACTCACAGCCAAGAACACATGGACAATGGCCGACAAAAGACAAGGCAGCATAGTGGTTTTGCATTTCATTTAATGTACTTGCATGTCTCTCTCCCAGGCTCCAGATTGGATGATGAAACAGGCACAGAAGAGAAGCTGAGAGTCAGGTTGATTTAAATATCAAACCACTGGCTAAGGTCAGACCCATGCAGCCCAACATTTTGGAAAAACATACCATTTTAAAAACCTGCTTAGGGAAATTAGTTATAATTTTGGAGTAAAGATGTACACATACTCTTTTTTTGAGGACTAGACTTTTGCCTATTCAAACGTAGGCTAAATGATAATTGGAGTGTGATTGGTTGTAACTGTTCTGGTTTAATCAATCTCAGTTGAACAGTATTATTTTGATTTGATTGAACCTTCGATGTCCGAGGGAGTTGCTAGAGCATGATGAGACCAGACCATCCCTACTGATTCCTTCCCTGCACCCCGGGTGATGCTGCTCAACCTGAATTGCCCATGGTCTTCGCAGGCACTCGTCAGCTAGCAGCTTGGTTAAGTCTTGTAGGAAGACTGTGGTGGTCCACTTCGTGCCAGGAAAGAGTGCCTCAGACCGCCGCGCCTCCTCATTCGACAGGCTTCAAATTACATCCTTAATTTAATCCCAACAAATGATTTTAAGCATCTGACAGCTTTCAGACCAGTGTCTGCTCAGCGTTTTTAGTCAGTACAGTCAGAGCAGCCAGGAATTGGTTATTCTTCTTGCCTTGTGGTTATTGGTTATATGTGTCTTTCTATTATCATTCTTTGCAAATGACTTTACCCCAGAAATGTAGAATTTAATAGGAAAAACATGTGTACCATTAGATTTTCACAAAATGAGGGTTGGGGTGAGGAATAAACAAGCCAAAACCAACATTAAATCAGGATATCTAGATATAAAAACAACCATTTAAAACAACATAAATAAAAACATTACACACCTAATTTCTATGTATTTTCAAAAACTGTTGAAGTAAAGTAATATTAACCTCAAGCAGTACAACAAATGTACTATTCTACACAATGTGGATTTACTGGTACTGATCATCGACTATACAGTTTCCCAGGTAACAGGAGCTATTTATTTCTCTGAATACTGATTAGTTGTTTTTGAAGGGATAAGAGAGGTAAAGCAAATGTCATCTATGTTGAGATAATTACATACCATTGAATAGAACTACAGAATAGGGGGGAAAAGATAAAGATGTAAACATGGTATTTAGACATGTTGGCAATTTATTGTAAAATGTTTGGTATCAACCAAAACAAAGCAAGTGTGCTGATTTACAGTTTACAATGCAAATCTTTTTGGTAGAGTAACTTAACAAAGACAAACATTAGACAAAGGCCAACACAAATAGCACTTCCAGTAAGAAAGGTAATTATACTTAAGTCAGTCCATGGAATTGGGGAAAAGAGAATATGTTTGGGTAAGAAGGTGTCCACAAGTCTGAGGTGTCCACCAGACTGTTTGGACTCCAGGAAGTTAAATAGCAACAATGCTAGGGAATATATACAGGGGTCATATCGCCTAAGCAATAAGACTCAGGCATCCCTACACCCTATAAGAGAGTGGCTATTGTGCACCTCACAGTATACCTTACACTGAGCTGGCCCGTGGCTTCTTCACACTACTTACACATAGTCTGACTACAACTTTAGTTCAGCTTGTAACACAATGATGTGTCTGTCACTCCAGAAGGATTCCTTAGTTCCTTCCTGTTGCTTCATCAGATGACCTCCTGCCTGAGGCTGACTGGCTGGTTTTCACCACCCGGACCATCCAAGCTGGCCTTGTTTTAACAGCAGAGACATGTGTGCAGTTAGTAACAACAGGTGTGTGCAATTGTTCTCTGGCCATAGTTGACAGCTAGGCAAGGCTTCTCCACAGGCGTTCAGAATGCTGCTGCTAGAATGTTAACCAGGATGAAGAGAACAGAGCACATCACTCCAGTCCTCAAATCTTCGCACTAGCTTCCAGACAGTTACAGAATAGACTTTAAAGTGGTGCTTTTAGTTTATCAATCACTAAATGGTTTAGCCCCCGAATGCATTTCTGATATGTCTGAAGAATATAAACCATGCAGGGCTCTTATATCCATGAACACAGGTGAGCTAATAGAGCCCAGAGTCCAAACTAAACATGGTCAAGCTGCGTTTAGCAGATATGCTGCACACAACTAGAATAAACAAATACATGTTTTAATCCAGCCAATAACACTTCTCTTTTCACGTGCCTATGACTGAGCACTTTAATTTAACAACACTGGTTAGCCTTAAAGATTTTACAGCTTCCTAGTGTTTACTCCCGTTTTTATTCTATTTCTATTTTATTATTCTATGTTTTATTATTATGATGTTGTTTTTATGTTTTCATTTGAGTATTTGTTTTTATGCTATTGTATTATTTTTGTACATGTTTTACTTGTAAAGCCCATTGAATTGCTTCTATGTGTGAATGGTGCTATATTAATAAAGGTGCTTGCTAGCTAGTGAGCCTCACTTTCCATCTCAGACATGAATCATGCTGACTTCATTACAGGTGCTCATACTAAATCCATTATTTTATCTGGTTTTAATGACATTCATTATCTCTGGCCTGTGCACAGGCAGCTGATGATTGTTGTAGTATTACAGGCAGCCAGGCAGGCTAGCAGGGACGTATTGAAGTTGACTGGCCTCCTGACTCAAGTGTCCTGCTACTTAGCAGAGTAGCCTCTGTTTTTTTTCCATCCACCGGTCTGGAAGACAACCCTATAATGTCGCTCCTCAAACAGTCTATTCTGCCCCGATACAAACCAGTAAGTGGTCTAGACCATGAGTGCCCAACTCATTCCATATAGGGCAGTGGTTTTTGCTCCTGCCCTGACTGATTAAGGAAGATGAGTAATTAGTGAGGAACACCATACACCAGTGGTTGTCAGTGTCATAATCCAAAGGAACAAATTAAAACTGTGGCCACTAGGCCCTCTGTTGAATGTGTTTGATCCAGCTAAGTTCATGCATGTAGCGTTCTGTTGGTCTATTAAATCTACATGTATTTTACAATCTATTTAAGGTTTCATGACAACAGTGTTTAATTTTTTTCATAACGAAATCAAACAAATGTGTCCACCTTGCTGGTACTTCTATTGTTCTTGCTACAGTTAGCTGCAGACAGGGTAAATCACTGCTATTAACTGGGATTCCAGTTTCAAAAGGCTAGTTTGTTCTTGTATGTTTCTCATCTTGGTCTTTATCATTAGTCAACTGGATAACGCATTTTGAGTATGTAGCTGCCATTCCTTTGCCAATATATGCATTAAAAGGTGCATGTATTCGATCTGATGCAGTAATTATGTGTGTACTGTACAATGAGTACAGTACAATCAGTTATATATTTCTACATTTATGAAAACAGGCTTGAGCTATTTATTGTTTCATGGCAAAAAAAAAACATTGTTCTATTTAGTTAGGTGTGTGTGATGTTGTGTTGGGGGAGGTAAAATATCCACTACAGGTGTGTGTGCCTCAGTATAGAATGCCATACCAAAGTATCAGAAGCCAAAAGCATGCAGTTGAGAAAGAGACTGGATAAAATGCCTTGAGTTGATTTATGAGACTTTTATATCACATCAGACTTGACTTACTGATTGGCTAATGCCATTGTTTATGGGCATCTTTGTCTTGGTATGATATGACCACTAATGCTGAATGTTGGGGATTGGTTGCCATACTAACACATCTGTTTTTGTGCTCATGCAGCTGACAATGAGTTGACAGCAGACACGTTTTTTTTGTTGATTTCGTATAATGTATGACATCAAAACCTTCATCAAACATTGGTTTCATGCCATTGATCTCCTGCATGGCATTATTCAATCAAAATGTTTCTGTATATACAGATCTTATAGGATTTTCGCCAGAGGTTTTTCTGCTGCATCAGTTACATTCACAGATGCTTTAGGTATAGTTTACATTGTCATGAAATTGGATACGTCATGATTTAGTACAAAGGGACATTCATACTACCCCCCCCACATTCGTAATTCTTTTTTTGGGTCTCAAACCCACCCATCTTCTGCTGTTAAATATATACATATCCATGCAGTGGTTTCTTAATTGTTTCTGGTGCTGTAGTATAACATATTATATATCCTATGAAAACTTTATGTAATCCAGCAATAACGTTACATCTCTTTGAAATATAAAGTAGAACACACATATTTCTGTCAGGTATGATGTATTTAGGGTCATGACATGTTTACAGATCAGGGGATCACTGTGTATAACACGATCGTTATAGTAACACAGAGAGACACAATATATGCACACACAGACAGCCAGAGACGCAAAACAACACGCTCACATTCAGAGAAGCACAGAGAACATGCAGAGGGACACCGAGAGCAGTAAAGAAAAGCTTATTATTTTCTCCCCTCATGGGTGTAAAATGTAGTTTTTTTTAGGTGTATTGTAAGGTTAACTGAGAGCTCTGGGTGGAGCAGAATTTAAATATCTTGCTGTGTGTTTTATCGGGTAAGCAGCACAGTTTAGTGGGGCAGAATGCTATGATAAACACTCTGAATGCAGGCTTACATCTTCATGCTGGAATTCCCTGTGGAATACTCTCTCATTGAGCGTCTAGGCAGGTATGGCAGTTCTTTCAGTTCTTCAGCCCTGTTCACTTCTTCCAGCCCCAACCTCACCCCATCCCCAGGCTCTGTCCCAAACCTCACCCCCATCCCCAGCCTCTGTCCCAAACCTCAACCTCGATACCCAGTCTCTGTCCCCAACCTCACCCCCACCCCCTGTCTCTGTCCCCAACCTCAACCCCGATCCCCAGCGTCTGTCCCCAACCTCACCCCCATCCCCAGCGTCTGTCCCCAACCTCACCCCCATCCCCAGCTTCTGTCCCCAACCTCACCTCCATCCTCAGTCTCTGCCCCCAACCTCAACCCAGATCCCCAGCCTCTGTCCCCAACCTCACCTCCATCCCCAGCCTCTGTCCCCAACCTCAACTCCATCCTCAGTCTCTGTCCCCAACCTCAACCCCGAACCCCAGCCTCTGTCCCCAA
>JACXGJ010015592.1:0-13300 GCA_016801105.1 Esox niger | reverse complement strand
CGGTAAACCCTGATGGAGAATATATGACCTGTTGGACGGTAAACCCTGATGGAGAATATATGACCTGTTGGACGGTAAACCCTGATGGAGAATATATGACCTGTTGGACGGTAAACCCTGATGGAGAATATATGACCTGTTGGACGGTAAACCCTGATGGAGAATATATGACCTGTTGGACGGTAAACCCTGATGGAGAGTATATGACCTGTTGGACGGTAAACCCTGATGGAGAATATATATTGTAACTGCCATGAATTCAACCCTTTTGAGACATATTTGGACTTCTAATGAAGCATGTTAATCGGCATTTAGGATTTGAACTACCCGGTTTATAATATCAATCGTACAGTTCCTCGTTTGCTCGGAGGTACACTCTTCAAAATAATGTTGTACAGTTCACAGATTATAGAGACATTTTAAACTTCTTAAAGGTCAAAGTTCTTGTCTTCCCTGTTGTGTCAGCAGCTAGCTGTCTAATCTAAATGTAACTTTGTCTCAGGGAAAGTTTCAATGCCCCTTGGTCCTTGTCAGAGAGAGAGAGAGAGTGACATTTTGAGCAGTCGCCTGTGGCACTCCCGGGCCCCAGTCATTCTCTATGGCAGCCGGAGTAGCCCTGGTAAACCAACATCGGGCAGGGATCAGAGCTGAGCCAAAATGTCTGCCGCGTTAACAGAGTGGCAGGAAGGGTAATTAGAGATCTTTTAATTTGCACTGAACTGATCCCACGTTGTGCCCTCTGTCACTCAGTGAGAGTGGACGTATCTGTGTGTGTGTGTGGCGTGTGTGTATGTTAATTAGTTCAGTGTCCTCTTATATGGTAATTCAGAGGGGAAAAGGTGCCCTGTCTCTCAGATTGACTCAGGTCTGATTTATAAAACCACCAGAAACTTAATGTCCTTCACAGCCCCCCCCCCCATCTTTTACCCTCACATCTTTCTCTTCTCTCTCTCACACATACACACACAGTTACACTCAATGATTTCAGACCCCAGTCTGCTAGCAATGTTGAATTTTTGTTAAAATAGTCTTATTAAATGGGATGACACCCTAACCCTTTCCCTGAGTTGAACGTTATATAACTTATGTCTATGAGTCTCAAACAAAACTCATCCCCTTTATAGATACTTCATCCCTTCATCTCTTTTGGCTCTGGTGAAAACTAGTGGGCAATAAAGACAAGTGTGTCATTAGGACTTCTCCCAGGGATGTTTTTACTGGCCCAGACAAATGGAACATAAATGCTAAACATAAAACACTCCAATTAAATTACCATACCTTTTGCATGCTAGAAGAAAAGACGGTTTGTGTGTGAGTGTGTGTGAGTGTGTGTGAGTGTGTGTGAGTGTGTGTGAGTGTGTGTGTGTGTGTGTGTGTGTGTGTGTGTGTGTGTGTGTGTGTGTGTGTGTGTGTGTGTGTGATATTGATGACAAACATGTATTGGCACATACATGACAATAGTATGTCACTCCAAGAACCCGCTTTGCCATTTCTGCAACCAGCGGCCAAAGTATCCTGGAATTTAATTACTTCTACTCGTAATTTTATCACTTTATCAAATCAACAAATGTTATTTTTACTATTGCTCATGCTGCCACTAGGTTTAGGGACAGACTTTTTGGGGGTTGCTGTTGGGACTAACGTTTGGCTTAGGTTTGGAGCTGTAGGGCTGGCTAGGTTAACAAACGACTTTTCGACCTGGTCACCAGTGACAAAAATAATATTCAAATCCGTAAGTCTCAGAGTGGCAAAGCAAATCGTCATCTGTACTGGTCCTGTGATCTGGGTCGGTCGACCGGGGCACTTACGATGCCAGGATTTGGGTTCGATTCCCACGGAGGACCAGAACAGGGAATAACAGTGATAGAATGCATGCACTCACTGCAGCAACCTCACTCCGGATGGCGGTGTCCGTTAGATAAACGCAATAATCACGAAAGTGCAAAATGCAGATTGACAACTGTATAATTCTAAGTAGATATTAAGTTTTAAAATTGTGAAAGCATTTGGAACTTTATAATATAGACTATGTATAGTGATGTAAAAATGTGCAGATAGTTATGCGTGAGAACGAAAATGTAAAATAAATAAATGTAAATGTTGGTTATGTTAACCATTGTTTGTACTCCACTGGTTGCCCTTTCCTCATGGCACCGGATCTCTTGTCTTGCTGCTGTGATTGCACATTGTGGTGTTTCTTTTGTTCTCTCTTCCAATCTCTCATTCCACATCTCTCCATTTTTCTCTTCGTATCCCTCCTCCTTTCTCCCTCGTTCATTTTCATTCTTCTTGCTTTCCCGCTACGTGTGTTAATGCCTTGTTGGGAACGGTAGCCGGTGTTCCTCTGTTCAGGAACCGACAGAACCTACTGTCAGACCGACTACTGTGATAAGGCCAGGAGTGCGTGCGTGTGTGTGTGTGTGTGTGTGTGTGTGTACCTGTCCTTTGTAAGTGTGCGTTTAAAAAGGTCACTACTCAACTTCATGTCTCAGACTGTCAGACAAGGGTATGGGATTGGCAGTACGCACACACACACACACACACACACACACACAGGGATTTACAGTGTTTGAGTTCATAGTGCGCTTTCAAAACCATAGTAACCTTAATAAACCATTGGAGGCCCAAGTAAACCCTAGGTAACAACATTTTAGAGACCTCACTAAACCTTACTGACTTTATTAAACCCCAGGTAACTAAACCTTAGAGGCCCCACTAAACCCTTGTTAAATAAACATTTGTGACCACAAACCTTGCAACTGTAATATATCCTGGCAACCTCACTTAACCGAAATGACCTCAATGAACCGTAGATGACTAAACCATACTAACACTGCTAAGACATTGCTAACTCTACCCTAATGACCTCACAAGCCCGAATGACCTCACAAACCCTAATGATCTCACAAACCCCAATGACCTCACAAACCATAATGGTCTCACAAACCCTAATGACCTCACACACCCTAATGACCTCACAAACCCTAATGACCTCACTAAACCCTTGCTAACTGAACCATAATGAACCATAAACGTAATCCAGGACTAAAATAAAATGTCCATAGAGGTTTAGTCGAGGACTGGGTTTAATCTATGACTGTTGAAACTATGGGTAAGGGTATACAGAATGATTAAAACAAGGTATGGATGCCTTGGATTTAATTGACAGGGAGAATCGGGTGAACATTGAGAAGCCCTGAGCCGTGTAGTGAATCCTTGTTTCCGGCAGGGAATCACGCATGCGTAAAGCCAGGAGTGGAACTGCATAGACAAGGTTCTACACGGCTGTGATTGTTTTGAACCCGGCAGGGCTGTAAACCCTTGGGATCAGAACCAGGCAGTCATCCTATACTGTAACTACAGGACAAGGGCAGGTGTGTTGTTATCTCTATTAAGTCAGTCATGCCAATAAAACAGATTTCGGTACCTGAGTGCGTCCCAATGTTGGATTGGATTTGGATTGCAATTATGTAGACAGCCCCTGGCCCCTTTTTGGGAACTTCCACACGCAGACAGTTCCAGAGACAACACACTGAGGACTGCTTCGCTGTCATGGGAACTGGCTGAATGGTCTGAATTCCCCAAGTACAACAGATGGCCCAGATTTAACAGTAATGTCCAATTGACACCAGCCTCTACGTCTGACAGCTTCTAAAACCCGACACTGATGTGCTGTCGGTGAAGGCATTTTGTTTGCAGCTTCAGTAGTTGAACACGCCCCTAAACGGACAGACAAACTCGAGTTGGTGTCGTTTCTACCGCAACATTCACTGATTTAGCGAAACGTGGAACGATTTTAGCACCCATTTTGACAGGTGTCTAGGCTCATAAAAGTAATTCTAACTAGCTGCTTTCGGCTTGGCTCGACAGCACAGGCAATACATACAGTAACTGTCTCGTAATGGTAAATCAGTCAGGAGTAGTCACTACTGCCCCAGATTGGCAGAGCCATATCCAAGAAACACCCACTTTCATCACACAAGATTTACGGTAACATCATACAGTGTGACTGGTCACTGCATGATGAACTGGTCTCACTCAATCCTGTCAAAACTTCTAACCACATCTGGAGACAAATACTGCCTTTGGTTTTGTCCTGCTGATGACAGCACAATAGTTGTCTATAGTTGGGTTAATTTAGCTTTCCAATAAATTCTGAAAGATAAACAATTTCCTTTTAACTTATTATTTGGCCAGCAAGCGGTCCAAGGGAGGAGAGAAAATTAACTAGCTAGAGGAAGAAAATGATTTTTAGGATTTCCAGCGTTTTAGGATTTCCAGTAGCAACAGCACCACAATACTGGTTTTGCCAGATTTAACACTTGAGCTTGTTTTCGATGAGTTCTTTCTTTTCGGGCGGTTGGGACGATTGGCCGTCGTGCTTGCGAGGGGTTTCTGCTCTGCTCAGAAGCCCCAAAGTAGAATTTGACAGGGTTGTCAGTTGACTAGCAGATATAATTATATTTTGTTACTACGGGCAACCTTCCAGTTGAGGGCTGGCTCCATCACCCAGCGTCTGGGTTCTGGATGGCTGAAGAGATGCTGGCAGCTGTTTGCGTTGAGACTGTCGCCCATATACACAGTCAGTCAGATCTTTCCTCACACGTTTCTGTCATTTCCTTTTGTGCTTTGGCCTTGTGATTGGAGTTACCTCTCTTCCTTTATGGGCGGAGAGGCTTTTCCCCTTGTCATCTGTGGGGTTAATTATCTGGATGCTGGTCAGGTGCTGTAATCACAAGGTTGCCTGCTGCTCATCTGCTGTGGTGATATGAGCTGTTGAATAGCTCAGGTAGGCATCTTCAGTAACAGAATCACAACAGATGACATGTTTCAAATCAACCCTGTTTTAATAGTTATAGTTGATGCCTTTCCTAAGTTTGGCGGGAGTTAGGTGGAAGTTGACCTGGTGTTTTCGATGTGTTGTTGATAGTTGTATTGTATTGGAATTTTGTTTTGGCGGTGTGTGAAGTCCTGTTGGTGGATTTATCTTTCGGCATAGGACATAATCAAGCTCAGGGTCGTCAGATGAATTAATAATTGGTTGACAGGTTTAGTCAGTGAAAAAACATACTGTGAATTAATTGGGTTTAGATTTGGACATATTGGGAAATTGGCTTAATGTCTATCTAAATGAAATATCTGATATGTTACAGCGGTATTAAAATACAGTGGCTTTCTGTCTGTCTAAATGAAATATCTGATATGTTACAGCGGTATTAAAATACAGTGGCTTCCTGTCAGTCTAAATGAAATATCTGATATGTTACAGCGGTATTAAAATACAGTGGCTTCCTGTCAGTCTAAATGAAATATCTGATATGTTACAGTGGTATTTAAATACAGTGGCTTTCTGTCTGTCTAGCAACCAGGACCGTCTCTAAGCACGTGCAAGCGGTTGCTCGGGGCCCTCGATAACAAACAATACTTATTTTGCTTTTGAAAACATGATAGAATAGACCAGGTGCAATTTTACTGTCCATCTGTGTCCATCTAAAATTATTTTAAAAATGTTTACATTTGATTGCATTTTGTTTGTGGCCCCATTGTGAAAAATTATAATGTGTTCCACAACCAATATTTAATAACATTTTTAATAGTCTGTATGTTTTTTTAAATTATTTAGAATAATAAAAAATAGGAATCTTAAGCAATTCAAGTTTGAAATGCCTCAGAAAGGTTCAGGACGTTGTATAACCTGTGTGGAAAATAACATTAACATGACAAGGTTCTTCCTCATGATGAAGATGAAGAAGGTTCTTCCTCAGCCCAGTCTCATTTACCGCAGGGTTTCCATCCACTCTGTTCTAAGGTATTCTGAGACATTGGTTCCTCAGAGCCGCTGTGTAGCATGTCGCTAGTTTGAACCATCCCTCTATATTGACCACCGATAACAACATCTTCACACCCAGTAATAACCTGAGGATATGTGAATGGACTTGGTGAATAAATGGACGTCTGATTATTGTCTGTCTACAAAGGGGGTCAGAATATGTTGCTGCTTATTTTTATTACATTTTATAACACTACTGTTCTCTATAAATCTTTGAGCTTTCTCCATATTAGTAATAAGAGTGTAGATATGTAAATTGTCATGTAAAGGCGCGTAGCTTCCTGAAAGCATTTGCTGAGGCCACGTGCAATGTAGCCTACAATACAAGAGACTCTTGGCTATTTTTAGATCTAAACTTTATTTATGAAGCCACAGTATTTGCTGAACATGCTCCTTCCATTATTACAAGTAATTCGGAGTAAAACAGCATCCACCGAACGGTTGTGAAGAAAGAAAGTGTTTTTTTCAGTTAGCAACGAGCAGGCAGCTGAGGTAACATAAAGCTGGTGTCAACTTCAACGTAACAAGATACCGATGTTAAACGATATTTACAAAACATGATCACAATAATATAAGCACTATTGCTTAGACAACCCAGGGCTGTATGTAAACATACATGTGTACAGGTCAGAACTGTGAAAACCCATTTGGATAAATTCATGGTGGTTTTTTTCGTGCTGCACTTTGTAGCTCACTCTGTAAGCTAAACTCCCTTTCCAGCTTGAGTGCCATTTCTGTGAATTCATGGTATTTTCTACACACCCAAATGTTTTTCCAACTTTCTTTTTTAAGATCTGGACAGGTTTTCAGACCTTTTGGCACGGGACAGGATGGGTTTTGCTGTATTATTCTACCTTAAACGGTGAGTAACCAAAAGTAAGCATTGAGCATGCAAGTATAAATCTGCTGTTTTCTGTCGGTTTATACAGCTTGTGTCGTGAAGAGAGTCTGTGACATCCTCGCTTGGCAGAGACGTTTCACTACCATGTGCGAATGCAACAAATCTCGGACGATTACGGGGTCGTCCTGGTGGAATGAAAAGGACCACATGTTGATGTCAAGGCTTGAACACTGCTGACGGCCAGAACGATGTGGACTGTTGTCTGAGCTCAGTTGGTCAAGTGTAGCCTGAACAAACAGGAGAAACGCAGAGACGGCGGAGGCGAGAGAAGGAAGATAGAAGAGCAATCTGGAGAGGCGGAGAGTGGGAGTGGGAAATGAGGGATGAGAGGGAGACGAAGGATGAGAGGGGGGAGAGAGGGAGTACCGGGATGTGAAGGGGGTGAGACGGTGTAACCATGGAGACAGACTGAACTCTTCTGCCCAGGTGAGGGGGAGGCTGGGAAGGAAAGAGATGGAGGAGAAAGACAGAGGGGGAGAGAGAGGGAGTGCGATTCAAGGGAGAGAAGATGAAAATAAGAGGAGGAGGAAAGTAGCCGTGGAAGGAGATATGGAAGACAGAACCCAGAGCTATAGAAGGCCCAGACAAATTCCAAATGTTCTGTCTCTAGCTGTCTCCCACTTTCTCTCTCCCTCCTCTGCCTCTCATTTTTTCTCTTTCTCTCTCAGTCTCACTGAAAACCCCATTTCAGACCAGATGGAGATAAGGAATAATGAAGCCTTTTGTTGCTGTTTAGTTGCATTTCCAGCACATGCAATAAGGATTTGGGAAACACACGTATACACACACACACAAACACACACACACACATTACTTTGAAATGTTGCCTCGAAGCAAATCTTTGTATGAAAAGGTGTTTTCATGTTGATAAACTCTGGGTAACCTTTGTGTAAAGTCAAGCTGTGTGTGTGTGTGTGTGTGTGTGTGTGTGTGTGTGTGTGTGTGTGTGTGTGTGTGTGTGTGTGTGTGTGTGTGTGTGCGCGTGCATCTCTGTTTTACCTGGATAACACAGAGCCACAACAGACCCTGGTGGTCCTCCAAATGGCCCCCATTCCCTTTGCAGTGAACTAGGAGCCCATTGGCCCCAATCAAAGTACTGCCCTGTCATGGGAAATAGGGGGCCATTTTGTTTGGCTCAATCAGATGTTCCTTGACGCTGCTCTGCTCCAAAGGCCTGTGCTTCCTCTCATTCACAAAATGCTGCCGTTCTCAATCCATCCTCTATGTATCCCCCCCCCCACTCTGGCTCGGGCTGGGATTCATTCATACCTGCCAATGCTTTAATCTGCGAAATGTCCCCGTGACCATGCACTTTTAACTATAATAAACAGAAATGTCCCCGTGAATAGAACCAGAGCCCTGCTTTTAAATGTAGGTTTTGTACCAGTCTGTGAATTCATTTTCTATACAGTGATGCGGTTTGGATTGATGATGAGACCTTATCTCTTTCCTTCGTCTTCTCCATTTGTTTACGCCGAAAAGAAGAGGAAGAAAGGGAAAGAAAAAAGAAAACATTTTATTGTGCTCATGTTAACTTCTGACAGGTCACCAAGAAGAAGAACATTCTTAGAGATCGTAGTAATGTCATGTCACCCTACACGTGGCTCACTAGCAGCAGGCCAACAGAACACTCTTTTAGTCTATTTCCTGTTTGTTTTTTTACCAGAATGCACTTTCTCTTGGCAAACCTCTCTCTTCGTCTTCTCATCCACTTAGTTCTCAAAGGTTTCTACTTCTTACATCCCAGTTGTACTCCTGATAATCAAGAGTTGCTACCAATACGCATTACTCAGAAAAAAGCAACAAAAGAACTACTGTCTAACCAACAAATTGAGTACTTTTCTACATAAATGGAGATATACCCGTTATTTAACAAAAAAGCTTTGTGTGAGGCTTTAACAAGAATCTTCATCTAGCATTTAGAAAAATATGGTTGAGAAAACCACTCAGACATGACAAGAAAAACATCCAAATCATTGTCCCAAAACGTTGGAAAATAAAATTAAAAATATTAAGGCTGTTGAGTTGGTTAAATGATTTCAGCAGTACAACAAGATTAGATCAAATAACAAATTAAACATCAATCAATCAAACGCGATCGGATCAAATAACAAATTAACACCAATCAATCAACCGCGATCAGATCAATATACAGTGGTAATATTTTCAGTAAGTTCAGTTCATCCCAAAGGGAAATAACCATATATATTTCATGTTTCACTGTTTCTTCTTTGCCTTTTAACACAGAAACAAAACCCATTAACTGACTTCCAAGAGGCAGCCATCTTTAGCCCAATTATTCAGTTCAAAGATTAATTACTGTTTTTACTATTTATCCCAATTAGGCTGCCAGTAAAGAGTCACTCCAAAAAAATTCCAACTTCCTGGAAATTTCTGGAAAACATGAACATTTTGTGAGTTTCACAGCCCTGCTTCAGTCACTAATTTTGACCTCCTCCTTCGCATTACTTCATACCAGAACCCAGTAGGAAGTAGCGCAAAATAAAGGAGAATGATCACAGATGCCAGTATTATGATCACAGGAAGCATCAGGAGAGAGACATAGGGAGAGAGAGAGAGGAGAGGGTTACACAGCGGTATCTCACAGCTGAAACAGAAACAGCTGCCGTTAACTTTAAGAAATACATTCATCCCTTGTATGTCTGTGGGGGGGGCGGGGGGGGGCGGGGTCACTGTGGGTAGATAAACATGGCAGGGATCCAGAACAGGTCCCCACGTATTGATTCCACTGCAGGTGTAATTTATTATCAGGTAGAACGTAGAAGCGGCGGGCTCTGGCCCCCCCGACCGTGGGTCCGGTCCTGCCTCCTGTTGTGCACGTTGTTCCACTTCCTGTGTCCCGGGTATCCATGGAAACCAGTAGCTGCACCCATGCGATCCAATGGGGGCTACTGGGCACAACAACTTGGTAATGAGGGAAAAAGGAAAACGAACCGCACAAATTGACAAACGCAAAACTTGATGTGATTATATAGGGAACCATTTGGTAATCCACCATTGTGTCTGTGTGTGTGTGTGTGTGTGTCTGGCAGGGGGTCTCCAACCTTTTCTAGCAAAAAGCTACACATTTTTCTGGCACATTCTTCTCAACTCCTAAATGTGGTGACAGTACTGCATTGTGATTTCTGCCTTTTAACTGGTCAGTGAAAAGCTGGAATGAATACTTTGCTAACTAGTTAACTTACTACCACAGACAGGTTGTTCTCATCCTTCTTAAGACAGATCCACTGAATGGTGTTTATTCCTAACTATTAAAATGCCAAGTATTCACAGAGAAAAAGTGTCCATGCTAATGACTAAATATCCTCACAATATCATTATTATTATTTTTTTTAATTAAGCATCCGGCACTTTAAGGTTCTATTGTCTGCCAGGTGTTGGTGTTGTTGTAAAGATCTTTAAGCCAATTGCAGCTCAGTGGGGCTACGGTGAAGTCAGTAAGGCTGAAGTATCTGTGAGCTTGCAATATTTGAAATATCGGTGAGATTCGTTAATGACAGTTTATTGCATGTGACAGAACTGTTCATCCCTCGTCGGTTGGCCGATAGCTAGCAGTTGGAGACGCCCCACTGATGTGTGGTGATTGGCTGGAATCTAAGGACGGCTCGTGAGTTTTTGCTACCACAGCACTTTGGTCATAGAATGATTGGGTTGGGGGGGGTTGGTCAGTGGGTTGGTCGGTTGGTTCATCTTGTGCCATTTGAGTTGTGATTCTGGCTAAATAGAACTCAACTGAGGAAGGAGGAGGGGCTTGACAGGGATGGGGAGAAGGGACAAGAAGGACCAATTGAGGAGTTTTGGGTAAAAAAAACCTACTGAAATCTAGGTGTTGTAGGCTACAGTGTTTTCAAGGAGGACATTTTTCGAGTTAAGTCATTTGTGAGTCGTTTTGTGATTTTGAACAGTGCAGTAATCATCCACTTTAGGGATTTGAAGACATTCATTAGAGATTGGTTGGATTTCAAAATCAAAAACGTACTTCAGGTCAGCTTGGAGTTGGTCTCTCAAAGTCTCAAAGTCTGAAAGGTTTCAGAAACCCCTTGGTAGAAACAAATTAACTGTCTAACCGACTTACGAACAAGACGTCTTTTTTCTGCAAATATAGAGATTTTTCTCTTCTGTACAAGTCCATCCCCCTCCATTAGTTTCAGAATAAAGGTCCCCTCCGAAATATGAATTAGTGAATAAAACAGTGTTCCTTACGGAAAAGAGAAAGAGCAGTTGTCCTGTAAAAACTATTGAAAATGTGTTTAAGTTGAGGTTTTTCATATACCACCATCTTGTAACAATGTTGATTGGTGGCCATTTTGTTTTTCTTCTTCTCGAAAGTCACAACAACAGTCACTGTCACAGGACGGAGCCATGCGATATCCAAATAATAATGATGATAATAATAATATTAAGAATAATATAGCTTCCATATTTTTTTAAACTATTTTTATATATATATCTATAAAAGTGATGAGGAGAGGTTAATACAGTGTAAAGTCCTACAGTTCTCCCAGGGCTGCGTCCCAAAAACATCCCTGTTCCCTTCAGAGTGCACCACTACTGACTTGTTTTGTCCAAACAGAAATGCACTGTTAAGGTGGGAAGGTACAGTTTGGAATGCAGCCCTTGTTGATTTGGCACGTACAGTGTCGTCCACTCTCCGCTGTGTAGTTTCTAGTAAATCTAATATTAGTTCTCTGTGTTTTTTTTCATCCAAAATCTAGTTTTAGTACAAACAGCTACTTAAGAGCCTGGGAGTGATAATATTAATATCTAATTCTTTTTAATAAAGTTCTCCATTCCAATGTTATTAAATCGTTTTACAGTTTGGTCCATGTTTTTAAAAGCAGAGGCTTGTGTGTGTGTGTGTGTTTGTGTGTCTGTGTCTGTGTCTGTGTACATCCCTGTGTGTCTCCATACAGCCACGTCTCCATATTGCCGCAATCCCTCTTTTATGTCCCGCTAAGTGGTGGCAGAGCCTCATCAGGACACGACCTGGCCCCGTCAGGACCCGACCCAGCCCCGTCAGGACCCGACCCAGCCCCATCACGACTTCTGCTGTGCTGAGACACCTTTCCAGTAGTCCAGAATATCATGGAGGTCCTCATCCTTGGCAACCTGCAAACTCCTCCTCAGGGCGTGTCCTGCGGCCATGTATTCCTCCTCGTAATCCTCCTCTTTGTGCCTCTTCCGGTGGAGTTTCAAACGCTCCCATATCCCTAGCGACGGGGTGCAGGAGTACTCCGGACTGGACTCATAGCTCAGGTTCTGGTACTGTGGTGACAGCTGGGTGTAGGCTGAAGTTGGGAATGAATTAATGTTGTATCAACATCGACTCATGTAACAACACTTTACATTTTATGCTCTTTGGAAAATACACATATATCTCAGTCATTTCAGACACGCTGTAATCCAGAGTGGTTTAGGATTAAATAAATACAAAATAGTTTTAGCTCCGGACTTAGAACCATCAAGCAACCTAGCAGTGACTGGCCAAACACCGACTCTAGACAGAAAAGATTTCAGGAGGATCTTTTACGGGTTCTTTCTTTCTCATTTCTTTGAAGAAATATACCTTTTGAAATTGTTCCTGAGAGAACCTTTTGAAGACAATTTATTTATGATTATATTTGACAGGCTTGTTTTTAATACTCTTTCACATTTTTCTTTGCAGAACAAAAGTCAGCGGTTCTCCCACATATTGTTTGTATAGAACCACGAAAGGATCCGCCAAGAACCTTTTGGTTTTAGAGCTTGTTTTAGCTCTCTGAGGTACCTCTCCATTAATCAAACAGAAAATGTAAAGCTAGCCAACTAGCTCCTGGAAGTGCCTCTCCATTAATCAAACAATGAACCAACCATCAAATTAGCCAATAACGCATGAGTGGGTGTGATTTAGTATGATTACCACAACTTTCATCCAATCAGCATTCAGGGTTTAAACAATCTGGATCATAATATACTCTAATACATCTCTCTGGGGAGCTGTGTGCCATAACAAACCTATCAATCAATGAACAAACAAGGGAATGAAAGAAACAAAGGGCGGACGGACTGATAGACCGACCTGTTAATATAAAACAATACAATCACCTGTATAATTCAATGTATTGGGCCCTGTGGGGAAATTGGTTGGTTAATCCTATCATGTGCAGACAGAGCCAATTCATCAGTCACAGAACGAACAGATACATAATCAGTCCGTTACCTAGCTCTCTGGGGTGGCGACCCAGTGTGAGGGGTTCCAGGATGGACGAGGGCCTCAGCTCCTCCAGTTCCTCTGGGTCAGGGACAGGGTGTTTGGAGCCTGGGTATGAGTGGCGGTGCTCTGCGTACTGTCGGATCTTTCAGGAGAAAATGGAAAAGGAGGTGGAAAAGAGTCAGGGAGGCTGTGTGTTGAGTTGGCAGCCAACAGCTCAATAGCGGTACACTGTGTTTTTAGTTGGCAGCTCAATAGCGGTACGCTGTGTGTTTAGTTGGCAGCTAACAGCTCAATAGCGGTACGCTGTGTGTTTAGTTGGCAGCTAACAGCTCAATAGCGGTACGCTGTGTGTTTA
>JACXGJ010015591.1:0-13293 GCA_016801105.1 Esox niger | reverse complement strand
TGTGTGTATGTGTGTATGTGTGTATGTGTGTATGTGTGTATGTGTGTATGTATGTATGTATGTATGTATGTATGTATGTATGTATGTATGTGTGGTATGTATATAAAAAAGTATTTTCTTAACCTGAACAGTATTACCCATATTACATTACAAACTTACTACCCAAATGAATGGCCTTAGTTTGACTTTCAGGTGCATTAGACTTTTCCACACACACACCCACACACACACACGAGCACACACACACACGAGCACACACACACACTCTCTCACTCTGCTCTTTTGTTCTCACAGCCCCTTCCCTCCTCTCCTCTTGGCCAAGCCACATGCCCTCTGCTTAAAACAGGATATGATCTCAATTGTTTCTCTTCCTGCTTTTGGACACTGAGTCGTCTGAGTTTTCTGAGTTTGTGCAACAAAAAGAAAGACTCCTTCCCCAATGCTGTCAGGTCCATTATTAAGAAAAAAGTCCTTATTTAAACCCAGGGCCTTGCTTACACCTGACGTTAACAGAGTACTGTGCTAAGGTTTTAGGCACCTGAAAGTCAAACTAAAGTAATGTATTTGGATAGTGTTTTTCTGTAAAAGATATATTAAATATTATAATGCATTATAATATTATAAATATATTATTGAATATATACATATACATTTACTTATTACAGTATCTAGTACCCATATAAATGGTGTTAATTTGACTTTCAGGTGCGTAAGACTTTTGCACAGTGCTGTGTGTCCTTTGTCTTTGTCAGAGTTTTGGTTCTCAGTCATGTCAGCTGGTGGTTTTCTCATGTGACGTCATCGTGCCTTCCCAGCATGCTAGTCTCATATCCACCGTTGTCACTATGTCATTAGAATAGTGTGGCGGACAGCTCACGCTCACGATCCACCCCGTTCCACGGGTTAAGGTTAGGGTTAGGGTTAGGGCTGGCTTGTGGTGTTGGAATCATCTTCCTTTTCCAACAATCACACGTAGGTCTTCAATTGACTCAGCAGACACTGTGCCTCCTCCCCTACAGACAGAGTGTCTGCCGAAACGACTGCTTGTGCGTGTGCGCGGGTGATATATATTTGTACGCTTCTTGATATGTAAATGTGTTTTGTGGAGGAGACGTGGAAAGATGATGTGAAGACAAGACATCAGACATAGCCTTGGGCTGTAGCCAGTTACTCAAACACACCCTCTTCATTTTCATTTTCATTTTAACGGCCTTCACTGGCTTGGGAAACATTTGTTTTTATTGCCAAAGCCAGTGGAATAAAATAAACATCCTGTATAGTAAATTACAACAGGGCGGAATAAAATAACATAAAATCTACAATTCTAAATAAATATGACACACAATTAAAAAAAGAGCATAAAGGCCTTTGGCATGTTATATTATAGGCTATTTTTTGTTTTGTAAACAGTTTGCAAATACAGTAGTTACACATCAGAATGGAACTCACTCACTATCAATCGTAGTTATAATTTTGAATAGGTAACAGAAATGCAGTAAATAATTAATTCCAAATATAATTTATCATTTTATAATTTGTGCTGCACATTTATGGTTCTTTTTAAATTTTACAATTCTTCCATACACTGAAGAAAATGCAATAAAAAGTAATTTCTTATCATTTAAACACAGGCTTCATAACATACAGTGTTGTACTTCAATGTTTGGAAACACTATAACTGAAGTGTTGTTGAAATATCTGAATGAAGTGAGTTGCCGGTTTCCTGGCTACAGTCCCAATCAGGCCATAAAATCCTTGTTGGCTCATTCATTCCCTCTCCTATGATAAAAGGATTCATATAAAAAAATACATGTGTACAGCATATAGGTAGTAAATGTATGCAATAAATAATGGATTAAGTTGCTTTGGATAAGCATAGCAGCTTAAAATATGTAATGTATTAAAATTGTGTGTGTGCGCCTGCAGGGACAGGGCGTGAATGAGGTGGAGTGTGCCAAACAGCTCTACAGTGCATATTAGGGGGCACAGTAGATTGGTTTAACCGTGTGCTAGCCTTTGGGGTAAAAGTGCTTCCTTCAGCGTTCCATCCTGTATGGGTAGCAGTTGGGAACACCCGCGGCCTGGCTAACTGAAGACCATCACAACCGTAGTAGCATTTCCATGGCAACGTGTGGACAAAATGATTACCGGACTCTCCAGGGTGCACCTGTAAAGGTTTTTCAGGGTCCTCTGTGACACACCTGAAATTTGGTGTGCTTGTCCACAGCGGAGTGGAACCCAAAAAGCAACTGATTGCAGATTGACTCAGTCAATGTTTTCCTTGTGTGTGAATGTTCTCCCTTATCTCTGATTATTCGGTGGTTCTTGACTCATACATGATGCATGAGTCTATAACACGTCCAAGATATGGATTCAACCACTGGATTCATTATCTACTCTGTTAATAACGCCACTGATGACACAATGCTAGTCTATGCCATCTCCATGAAGATGATATTAAAAGGGGTTTGACAGTGAAAGAGAGTGAAAAAGAGTGAGAGTAAAAGTGAGTGAGAGTGAGAGAGTGAGAGAGCTAGAAAAACTGTGAGGTAAAGCAAAAGATAGAGAGCAACGAGGAGACAGACAAAGAGAGTTTAGTTTGTGTGTGTTTTCTGTGTTTGTGTGTTCGTGACAGGAAAGAAAAATTTGGCTATAGGAGCCGTCTGGCTCTCTGTGAAAATGAATACAACAACAGCTGCCAGATTTGGGAGTGGACTGATATCACATTATACGCACCCTGCTTATTCTGGCCACTGGCCAATCACTGATCCAGCCTGACCTGGTTGCTTTGATCCAAAATGGAGACTCAGTTTCTGGGGGAGGGGCTTCAATCCAAACCCATCCAGGAAACGGTCTTCTTCAGTTGCAGTTCCCTGTAGGATAAACCATTACTCTTATATCTATTTGCCAAATAACATGCTATGGGCTGTACTGTACTTCTTTCACTTGCTTAGGAGCCATGCACACAGCTACCTAAATAGAGACTTGGTTGGCATTTACCAATCCTGCAGCCTTCGTCCCCTTGTCTTACATTTAGCTCAAACATTGCATAGACAGCTCGCTAGGGACTCATCTAAATATAGAAGCATAAAACAGCACACACCTGCATTTGGTTCCATGTGACTCATTTATTATAATTCAGGCTGGCGGTTTTCACCTAGGACAGCTCCCTGCAGGTATTCCCTAAACACCGTTAATCAGAATGAGACCTGGCAGTTCCCAAAGGACACCCTGTTACCTAACGTCTTGCCACGGCCCTGGGTCCAACATAATGCCCTTCACAAGGGGGTACCGTTTCAAAGGCAGACCTCAGCAGGCTGTCCTCCACTCCTGCTGTATTGTTGTCCCTCAGGAGAGGAGAGGAGAGGAGAGGACATCCTGCTGTATTGTTGTCCCTCAGGAGAGGAGAGGAGAGGACAGGACATCCTGCGGTTTTGTTGTCTTCTAGGAGAGGACATCCTGCTGTATTGTTGTCTTCTAGGAGAGGACATCCTGCTGTATTGTTGTCTTCTAGGAGAGGACAACCTGCTGTATTGTTGTCCTCCAGGAGAGGACATCCTGCTGTATTGTTGTCTTCTAGGAGAGGACATCCTGCTGTATTGTTGTCTTCTAGGAGAGGACAACCTGCTGTATTGTTGTCCTCCAGGAGAGGACATCCTGCTGTATTGTTGTCCTCTAGGAAAGGACATCCTGCGGTATTGTTGTCCACCAGGAGAGGAGAGGACTTCCTGCTGTATTGTTGTCCACCAGGAGAGGAGAGGACTTCCTGCTGTATTGTTGTCCTCCAGGAGAGGAGAGGACATCCTGCTGTATTGTTGTCCTCCAGGAGAGGATAGGACATCCTGCTGTATTGTTGTCCTCCAGGAGAGGAGAGGACATCCTGCTGTATTGTTGTCCTCCAGGAGAGGAGAGGACATCCTGCTGTATTGTTGTCCTCCAGGAGAGGAGAGGACATCCTGCTGTATTGTTGTCCTCCAGGAGAGGAGATGACTTCCTGCTGTATTGTTGTCCTCCAGGAGAGGAGAGGACATCCTGCTGTATTGTTGTCCTCCAGGAGAGGAGAGGACATCCTGCTGTATTGTTGTCCTCCAGGAGAGGAGAGGACATCCTGCTGTATTGCAGCCTAGCAGACTGTGAAAAGTCTGTTACCGTTTTGTTGCTTTTCTCTCATCAAAGGGGTGTCATTAAATATTTAACAAGAGCCTGTTTGTTATGTTCATCACAAGCTGAAATGTTATTAGGCAGACTAATCTTAATAGCGAGACATCTTATATGTCTATGTTGTTGTAGCCAAGCCGAAGTTAAGCAGTGATTTGGGAAGTTGGCTCAGTTTTTGATGTATGTGGCTGATGAACTACAGTTAATGCAGTACTACTATAGTACTCTGTTGGATGAAATCATTGGACACTTGGCCTATTATGTAATAATAATAAGCATATATTTGATAATTCCCTTCTCAGTGTAATTGTCTCAGAATGGCTATAAGAATGAAAGTCTGTTAGAATGGATACATCAGTGTGTTAGAATGGATACCATTAGTCTGTTTGAATAGATACATCAGTCTGTTAGAATGGATACCATCAGTCTGTTAGAATGGATACCATCAGTCTGTTAGAATGGATACCATCAGTCTGTTAGAATGGATACCATCAGTCTGTTAGAATGGATACCATCAGTCTGTTAGAATGGATAACATCAGTCTGTTAGAATGGATACATCAGTGCGTCGATAATGGCCTCTCCTGCTGTGGTTGGTTGATGGTCCCTTCATGACCTCCACAGTTCAAACACAACAGCATGTCAGAGAGAGATCTGACTAGAGAGAGATCTGACCAGAGAGAGATCCTTCATGGTACAGCAGTCTAAGACACTGCCTCTGGCAAAACCTCTCCCCACTGACATCCTCTAAAACAAAAGTCACTAGTCTGTGTCTCTGGTCCGGTGACCTCTGACCTCTAAGCTGACCCGTCGAGCAAAGTGCTGTGTATGTACAGTATGTATAATATAATCTGGACACTGTCTGCCAACTAACCAAAGTCCTTTGACCTGAACATCTGAAGTGTTGGACCTGTTTGTGTGTGTGTGTGTGTGTGTGTGTGTCTGAATACGTGTGTGTTAATGTGTGTACGTATTTGCTTTTTTGTTTGTGTGTGTGTGTGTGTGTGTGTGTGTTGTGGATTTTGTGAGTGTATATCGCCAATCTGCATTTTTGTATTTGTGTCTGCGGGGTTTTGGTGTGTGACCTTTTCACTTCTGTCTGAGTCTATTTTGGGGCCTGTCCCAAACGATGTGGTGTGTTAGTTGGAGACAATTAGAACATCATGGTTAGTGAGGCAGTGTTGGGTGAGGCAGTGTTGGGTGAGGCAGTGTTGGTTGAGGCAGTGTTGGTTGAGGCAGTGTTGGTTGAGGCAGTGTTGGTTGAGGCAGTGTTGGTTGAGGCAGTGTTGGGTGAGGCAGTGTTGGTTGAGGCAGGTGGAGATTATTGGGTCATTCAGGTGATGAGATGACCCTGTAGTTGGGATTGGGCCAGGCCTGGCTCCCTCTCCAGGAGCGCCAGTATGTCTTTTCAACTGCTGAATTATGTTTTTTTATTAAGCGTACTCCACAACACCTACATGGTTTATACTCATCCATGCCCCTCTTACACTGCTCATATGTGTACTTTCACGCTTCATTGATCGTGTTTATGTTGTATGTTTTAGGCCTGTACAATGTTAATGTGCCTTTCTAACAACCCAGCTTCTCAAAACACGACATATTAAGGGATGAACTCATCTCCTTCACCACTCAGCTGGGTGCTTCACAGCAACACCTCTTCTGGGCTCCTATGCAGAAATGACCAGGACACTCACATTCAGAGGCTGACCAGCAGTGGGCTCTGGGGTGCTTTCCTATTGCTGACATTCCGCCAGTTATATATACATTTAATTGCCAACAATATTATTCTTTGGAACGTTTATTCACCGTGCCGTGCTGTTTATCCTGACTTTGAGAATGTCCCTGGCAATGTCCATGGCGCAGTAACAACATACTTTTCTACTCTATTCAGAAAGATGACAATGCCTTTTCCTACTCAGAAAGTGAAGGATAACTGCTGTTGGATGAAAACCGTGTTACAACATTTATGCCAATGTATATTTGTGCAAAGCAGTGCCCCCCCGCTTAACGGATATGACACTATTCTTGCCTCCAGGCTCCAGAAAATGAATTGAAAATAACTTCAGACGTTTTAGAGTTGGACGTTTTGCGTCTGTATACGGAAAAAGAGGTTTGCCCCCGACCGCATCTGTTGCAGACTATTTCATTCTACTGTGATACTCGATGATGAAAGATGGTGTCAGTTCAGAACCCAGCCCTCCATGGCTCCGTATCCAGGTCTGAAAATGCCACCCAGCTGACTCAGTAGGCTTCATGAGAATGACTGGCTTGTAATACACTGCAGCTTGGCCTTCACCCCAACGGAATACTATACCCTACGTTGTGCCCTCCTTGTAATGAAGGGAATGGCTTGTCATTTGGGACGCACAGCGGCACCAGATGGGCGCTCCTGTGTCCCAGTGCGTTCGCAGCTCTCCACGCTAATACAGCGTGGCAGAAATGAAAAGCAAAACCGGGGCGCGTGTTCAAAGAGGGTGAAGCGGTTTGGGGTTTTAATTGTGTTGTTTTAGTTACCTCAGATTTGTTTCTTTCGTGTCATTTCCGTTATTCCGGATTAGATATCTCCTTTCTGTCCACATGGTGTTCTGAATCCGGGCTCTGGTCCGCTCTTCTGTCTGTGGCGTGCAGCTGGGTCACGTCAGACTGGGTTAATGGAGCTTTGTAGCTACGCTGTGGGAGCTCCCTGAATCAGGACTACTCTCCCCGCGCGACCACGCATGTATAGTGTGAGAGGGGGAGAAATTACAGTGAGGAGGTGAGCTTGGTGACCCCTATAATGGGATTTGGGAATGTTCCACACATATAAAGGGACATACTGTGATTTAGTGAGGGTCTCCCAGTCAGCAGACTTTTTTCTGGTACCTTTCATCTTCTCTTTAAAGGTGAACTCTTTCTGCTCTCTTTTCCTCTGCTCTGTTCTGCTCTGTTCTTGTCTCTTCTGTTTCACTCTATTCCCTTCTTTTCTGCTTCTTTTCATTCCATTCCACTCTTCTCTCTTTTATTTTCTTTTGTTCTGGTCTGCTCTCTTTTCGGTACTTTCCTTGTTTTTTTCTGATCCTGGAAACACTGTAAAACATGAAGTGTGATGTGTGTGTGTGTGTGTGTGTGTGTGTGTGTGTGCGTGTGTCTGTCTGTGTATTATGTCTATGTGTGTGTGTCTGTGTGTGTTTATTGTAGAGCACAGTGATCTGCTCTAGATTTCTGCATTAGCCAGGAGGTTGTGATGTCAAAAATCTAAATAAATCTTGTTATCTCATCTTATCGGTTGAGAGGTCTGTTAAGGGAGTGGTTATCCAAGCAGGAATATGTTGGCTCTGCTCTGCTGCACTCACTTAGCATGCGCTATGATACAGTGTGAAATCACATTTCAATGTAAATACCGTCATGGTGTGTCTTTCAAATTCATGCACATCCACTGTGTGAGGTGTAAATATTTGCATGCGATGATGAGGTCCTGCATTTTTTATGTTGTAACATTTTCACACCTGTGAACTTACTGGACTGGAACAGAGCTGTGTGAGTTTTATCTTTTAATATATTTTATTCCAGCTGTTACTCATGTTGACATCCTAAAAGGAGACACACATTCAGCTCTGGAAAAAATTAAGCAACCACTGCAAATTGAACCCTTCTGTTCCTCAAAACTTTCCTTTTCAACGTTTTTGGAAAGGAAAGAAAAAGGTGCACTGGTCACTTATTTTTTTCTGGAGCTGAATATCCATAGTGCCGAGGTCATAGTGCCGAGGTCAAAGTGCCGAGGTCAAAGTGCCGAGGTCAAAGTGCCGAGGTCATAGTGCCGAGGTCATAGTGCCGAGGTCATAGTGCCGAGGTCATAGTGCAAACGTCATAGTGCACTAGAAGTCCTAGTGCAGATATCAAAGTGGATATGTCATAGTGCAGAAGTCAAGGACCTTCCCAATGGGTTTTCCCATCCCAATCTAACCAACTCTGTTAAAATATAACATTTAAATTACATTTTTAAAAACAAAAAACAAAGGATAGTATATATGTTTTTCTTTTATAATGTTCATTTCTTTGTAGTCTTTGTTTCTTATGATCTCAGTTGTTTATGGGAACAGCACATGGAGAAGAGAAGCCTTCCTTGCAGTCAACCCCCCCAGGCCCCCAGCCCATCCCTATAGCTACAGACCAGACAACTGCGTCACCATAGTAACGATGGAACCTTGAAATACTCTCGCGCTCCGTTTTTGGATTCTTTGCTTGGCACAGTGTTCTTCCCAGGTGGATACATGGTGCTCCCCACCTGCCTTTTCTCAACCCCCCCGTTCTACCGTGCTCTGCTTTCCAGGTTCCCCCTCTCCTATATAAAAGCCAGAGACACCTTAAGGGTTTGAAGGAATTATATTACGCGGCCTATTACAAAACCACAGTTTCTCCCTATGGATACGTGTGGGTGTGTGCATGTTTCATACAGCATTGCATTTAAAACCCACCGGATGAAAACGCTATCATCCACCGGATGATAACGCTATCATCTCAGACCTGCTAGCTGTAGACTATGATACAGGGTGTCGATGCGACTAACGGCTCTGTGGATGTAATCAGGGTCGCACTTCATCAACGCAATTGTGCTTCGTTAGAACCACTGGGGTCCTTCTTATTTACATAACATCCTTTTTTCTTTGAATATTCCCTCATTGCGGACCTCTATGTGCTTAATTACAAACTAAACGGCCGTACATGTTTTTTGCTTGTTGCCATTGAAACGGTTTAGCCTGGGGATGGCGTGACAGGAATCCCAGGTAGGGGTTGACATCCATTACCAAAATATCACTACAGAAACATGTCAACCCTCAGAAAGTGTCTGTATAGGATGGCAAATGTACTTTTCTTTCCTGATGCCTCCAGTGGCATTGTTCTTCAATAATTCCCATGTTACAAGATGTCTGACGCTTCTCTTTCTCTCTCTCTCTCTGTCTCTCTCTGTCTCTGTCTCTCTCTGTCTCTCTCTCTCTCTCTATCTCTCTGTCTCTCTCTCTTCTACTTCTCTAATAAAGGTGTGGTGCATACCTTTAGCAGCAGTGTGTGCTGTGGTGATATAGATAGCGTGTGCCTGGAGAGCTGGATGTGAAGATCTGAGAGAGTTGCTGCTTGGCTCCAACACACAGTTCACCACTGCCTGTGGACAGAAGGGTTGAGGACACAGGGATCTGGACACGGCCCACCGAGCCTGTCTCCTCCCTGTGTCGGAGAGACAGGACCGCCGTCCCTTCCACGGGCAGAGCACCAGAATATCCCTGTGAAGACCCACGTGACTCCCAGAAGCAATGTGACCGGAGCCTGGACCGAGCCAGGACACCTACAGGCTGTTATGGATCTGAGAGGAGAAGCCCAAAGAACGAGCACGCTGTGAATCCACACCAGTCCAGGTATGAAACACGCTGCCACTGCAAGGAACTGGCCGTTCCTTGCAGCGTGCCCAAAACACTTCACTTAGAATATGCACTTTCACAGCAAACTTCATACATCTGGTAGCAAGTATATTTTTGCTTCCTAAATAACTCATCATGAGTCTGTAGTGGTCAGCAGGGAAATGGAGTAGGCAGGAGCACCGACTGATCTGGGTTCAGAAGAGGTGACTGCCATTCTGCAACCAAGCCTTTCTGACTGGCATTTGCCGTCAAGACATCCTACTCCACAAAATAAAGTGAGCCTGGAGCTTTTTTGGGTTGGTTATGTGTTGGTCGTCTATCAATCTGTGTGCTTCATGGTCATTTAAACTAGTAGTCAGTTAGTTTTATATGGTTATTCAAACTAGTAGTCAGTCAGTTCTACATGTTCATTTGAACTAGTAGTCAGTCAGTTCTACACAAAGGTGTTTCCCAGGTCTTTATAGAGAACATTGACATGACAGCAAGAAGAAGAAAGAGGAAGGCTGAGGTCTGTGGGTGTGGTGTGTCTTGGGGGGTGGTGTGTATTCATATACTTGGGTGGGCCATGTGTGTAGAGTGTGTATGTCTGTGTGAATGTGCAGAATGTGTGAGAGAGAATGTGTGTAGATTCTGTGTGTGTGTGTGTGTGTGTGTGTGTGTGTGTGTTGTGTATGATGTCTATGGGTTGATTAAATATATTTTGGGGGTTGAAAAGATTGATAATAATTATAAGGGCATTTTATATTTCAACAACATACGATCCTTTATCCGATGACATGGTAAGTTTTTGAATTCTCTCTTTGTTGAAATCTCAACTGTAATTGACTTAAATATTTGAAACTACTTATGTACCCATTTGAGCTAATGTTTACAGTGCATGGATAATTTCTCAGGTCATTAACAACAACACAATATGGGAATTGTTCAAGAGATCCTGATACATTGGTTGGGACATTTCTTTTAGGGCAAATGAAGTCTGACATAAAAAATAAGCCTTGAAGGCGTTTGCACAACAGGATTGTCAAGGATATGTAGATGTGGTGTCTGTCTGGCCTAACCAGCAGAATGCTAGACATATACAAACAAAACCATCGATGTAGTTCAATGAGAACATCTGAGAGACTAAGACCATTTGGGGGACTTCCTATTTACATTCTCAGTACCTTCTCAGTGCGTTGACATTTTATGACATTTCATGGGTTTACAGACAGATTCCCCTTGCAGATATTATTAAACATGTCTGTCACAAGCATAGAGGCTCTGGAATTACGTTTGAAACTGTGATTTACTCTGAGTAGAAGATTTAGCATTTGGTTGAAGACACTTTTAAATTAATTTAACCATTAACATTTTTGTCTCTGTTAGTGTGTTTGTGTGTGTGTGTGTGTTGAATCGCTTTATTGGGCAGTCCCAGTTTCATGCCAGAGGGATCTGGCCTCACGTGTGTGTGTGATATTTGTCTGTGAGCACGAGCGTTGGTTTGCTCAGAACGGGGGACCTGGCCTCGTCTCATGAACCATATTTAGCTGCAGATTAATTTGACTGTTGATTAGCCAAACTTTTCCAGAATATATCTCACTCGCTGATGGATTTCTTAATGAGTGTTATAATGAATTCTTGACAAAGGGAGGGAGGGAGGGAGGAACTGGAAAAGAAACAGGAAAAGAAACAGTCTCTATCTAACAGCCAGATGGCAGACAGCATGTGCTTACATTGCAGAACACACACACACACACACACACACACACAGAAACACACACACACTCTTCACCATACATTGCTTGACCTAGATGGAGGACATGTAGCATTTGAATGATACCTTCCAAGTGATGTCAGGTGAGAGAGGACATTCTGTATGGACATTCTGTAGGTCATATCTTGTAGTATATTTTTGCTGGATTCTTACTGAGCAATGATCAGTTAATCTAAATGTGTAGTGATTCAAAAGTTGTCCTAACTTTGACACTTGCAATTGAAAATGTCACACTTGATTTCCCCTGACAAAACCACCTTGAAGGAGAAAATACATTATATCCACACAATACTAACATTTGCTTTTGCTATGGGTTGATATTTTCCTGTGAGAATCTGGCTGAAGTTAAGATGTGGCAATCTAAACCAAAGCTTTTCCCCACAGGAACTTCAGAAATGTTTTGAAAATATCAATGCCATGTTCTTCAGTTAGAGGCTTGTTGTGCCCACGCGTCTCGTCCTTGCTTTCTTTCCAGAGTTGACGCTGTGTACTCTGGGATAAAAAACACTATGCTGTAGAGAGAAAGCAGTGTCTTAACACTGTGTATCAACCAGACTCTTCAGAATTTTGTTTTTCTACTCAAATCCTGTTAAATCTAGTGCAGCTTTCACTGACTAGACCTTTCATTTTAATCTGAATAAAATATTAATTCAGTGCATCACACAGATGGACTTTAAGAGTATATTTGACTGGACAGATGCCCCTTGACAAAGATGCATTCCGACTAAGATTTACTGGCAGACTGTTATGCCTGTTTAGACTGTTCTGGCTGCTTTCACTGTTTAGATGTACTGACAGTGTTCTGACTGTTTGGGCTGTTTTTAATGTTCTGATTTCTGCCTGTTTAGACTGCACTGTGTGTTTTGACAGTACTGAGTGTTCTGACTGATTTGAAAGTTCAGATTTCTCTTATTGTTTAGATCGTTATGACTTGTAAGACTTTTCTGACTGACTGTTCTAGAGACTCCTGAGGCTTTTTGTAATTTCCAGCAGGTCATTTCTGTATTTTATAATAACAGGGTATTGTCTTGTGCTCTGCATGCATTGTTTGGGGTTTTTACACTGGACACTTTGGCAGGATTCTCTATGCAGTTTTTAATGGTTGTCTGTCCCGTTTAATGAATTCTTGGTTGGTAAGGGGATCCTGGACCTTACAACCATAGAAGGCAGTTCTTTGTTTGCTGTATGCCAGCTTTGCTTAGGTAGAACGGATGTTCTTAGACCTATAGTAGAACAATCTAAAATACTAAGAAAGGTTTTGATAAGGATAAAGTTATTTTAAATGTTAGATGATTGTCTATGTACATTCTTGTAACAATATGAATATTTATAAGTCAAAATATAGATATGGACATGTTGGTTATGTTTACAATGTTGTTTGTGCTCCTCTGGTAGCCCTTTTTCCATCACACTGGGTCACAGGTCTTGCTACTGTGATTACAGTACATTGATTGGATTGCGCTATGATCTCTCACTCCCCCTTGTCTTTGTGTCTCTTTTACTCTCTCTGTCAGTCAGTTACATTTCAATTTAAAGGGCTTTTTTGGGTAGTTGACAAAATAAATATAATTAACAGCAGCAGTGTAAACAGAAATCACTGAAAAACTGTAAGTAAAAACATGAAAAAATTATGGTTGAGTTAATTATGTTTATGTTCCATCGGTTTCCCTTTCCTCATGGCAACAGGTTACGAATCTTTCTGCTGTGGTTACACATTGTGACATTTTACATAAAAGAAAATACTAGAATCACGTAATGAATGTGATTCTCTTGCTCTCTCTTTCTGTGTCTCTTCTCTCTGTCTCTCTTCTCTCTGTCTCTCTTCTTTCTGTCTCTCTTCTTACTGTCTCGCATCTTTCTCCCTCTCTTCTCTGTCTCTCTTCTCTCTGTCTCTCTTCTTTCTGTCTCTCTTCTTTCTGTCTCTCTTCTTACTGTCTCGCTTCTTTCTGCCTCGCTTCTTTCTCCCTCTCTTCTCTCTGTCTCTCTTCTT
>JACXGJ010015590.1:0-13294 GCA_016801105.1 Esox niger | reverse complement strand
AACCCTCCTGCCCACCCCCCCACATCAACCCCAGTCCTGTAATCAGGGAGGTGACACTCCACACCTGTCTGCAGTCTGGTACCCTCAGATCAGATTTTACTATCCTGGTGGGGACCTGGAACCTTACCCAGAAAAGTCCCTTATCCCCTTGCCCTAAACCTAACCTCAATAACATTTATGCCTATGCATAACCTAGCCCCAAACGCCTAACCACTAACGTGTTAACCTAAAAATAAATTTTTATTTGAACATAAAGTATAAAGTACAATAAAGGTTTTACTACAAACCAACAAGACCTCTGGACCTCACACAGAAACACACTTCTCATAATTCCCCAGTATACAGATACAGCCACCATGACAACATGTGGCGTTCCCAACTCTTTCAACATTCCAGAAACTAAAAGTCCACAATATCCGAAAATAAAGAAAAACGGTATGGACATAATAGTAGATACCCCAGAGGTAGTCCTTGTCTTCACAGCTTCTGGCCAAGATAACTACCTTCTTGTAGCCTTTAACGAGCTTGGTACACCTTTATACTGGACATTAAGCCCATTCCTCAGCAATAACCTGATCTACTTCAGGCATATTTGAAGAGTGCTCTCGACAGACTGCTGTTCCCAGCTTTTATCACACGTTTTGTAGGTGATGTTAACCAGGACTTCCACTGGCCAATACACAACAGTCCAGCGTTTACTGTTGAACCTTTCCAGGGTGCTTTTTATGTGTGTTTGGGGTTGTTGTCCTGCTGGAAGACCCGAAACTTCACACAGGCACACAATGTTTCACATTCCACTCCTAAATACCTTTATAATATGCTGATTTGATGATGTTGTGTGCACATTAAAGACCCTCAGAATCAGAGGGAACAGAGAAAGCCCACAGCACTAATAAACCTTCTCCATCATGTATTGTAGGCATGGTTTTCTTTTCTCTGAACAGTTAATTTGGTCGTTGGTAAACATAGGAAGACCCCACTCCCAAAGGAGACAAGAAAAAACTGATTTAACTTCTTAGAAAGAACCCTAAACAAGCCTAAATACTGAGGGAACAGTTCTTTGGACAAACGAAACAGAAATAAAAGCTGTTTGGCAATACAGAAAACCTATAGCGAGATCTGAAAACAGGTGAGAGGCACTCCCTGAACATAAAAGATTTACAGCCGTTTGCTGCTAAAAGATGGGCCAAATTTCCAGTAGAAAGGTATAGAAAGCTTATAGGTGTTTGTCTGCAGTAAACTTAATAAGATTCAAAGGTCAAAGGCTTTGAAAACATGTGACAGATTATAATTTTTTTATACAACTGATTCTGTTGAAAATCCTACAATAAGATGACATGAGCAAATTAAATTACATGCACTCTGTGAGAAATATAATTATTCAGGAAAAATTCTAATTATTTTACAATTCCAGCGATCCAGATTAAGCCGGACAATCAAACACATACAGAACCCGGAACCGCTGAACTCATCTGGACATTTAACTGGTTAAATAGGAATTTAAAGGGTTCATTTTTGACAACACAACAAGGTATCACAGGAAACCACATTACAGGACGTCCCAAATTACACTCCATTCCCCACGTTGCGCCCTACTCCTGACCACACCCCTATGGGTAGTGCTCTTCACAGGAATATGACGGCCGTGTGGACACCCAGAGAACAGTCCTTCCATTTATCGTGATTGGACGAGGGGTTCTGGGCGGGCACGGATCTGTCCACTCACCCCGCCCAGGGCACTGTCAAGCTGGGTGGCTGTCCGAGGAGGGGACGGAGAGGTGTTCAGGGCACACAACTTTGGGACTTAACCAATACCAGGTGCATGTGTGTGCGTGCGCGTGTGTGTGTGTGTGTGTGTGTGTGTGTGTGTGTGTGTGTGTGTGTGTGTGCGCAAGAGAGTGGGTTCCAGAAGACGACCTGTGTCTGTGCAGTGTCACGGTGTGCCACTAAAATGTGACGCTTTCACAGCCTGATCCGTGACGGCTTCGGGAACAGACCTCTTCCTAGATTGGGCTGCATGTATTACTGAATAAGCCTTCTGACTGTAACGTTACAACACTATTAACTGACTGTGTGGGGGCGATTCAAACGTCTGTGGAGAAACTATAGAATTTTACAATGTTACCGTTCAGCTGATCAATTGACTTGAACGTGTGCATATGTGTGCTTCTGTGACAGTGTGCATGTGAGAGAGACAGAGCGCAGGGGGTGGGGGCTGGGGGGCAGTGCTTTCCAATTTCCAGTCACGGTCTGGTCAGCATGGCTTTTATGAACAGGTCAGTAATTAAAGAAACACCCGAGCAACTAATTACTTAATTGGAGCGCAGTCTTTAAAATGAAAATGATGTCATCGAGCATCCAGGAAAACGGAAAAAAAGATTTACAAACAACGCACGCGAACACACACACCCAAGAACGCACGCACGCACGCACGCACAGTGGTTGATGGAAACAACCCCCACCTTCCCTAATTGATTTCTCCTTGTGCCTTTCTCAATTTTTATTCCCCGTTTCCCTCCCGTCACCACCCTGCTGGGGCTCTGTCTAGTTCTACCTAACCAGAATTAAAAGCTCCTTTGGAGTGTGTCAACCAGAAAAAGGTCCCTAGCATGGTGAGCGTTAGGGAGGGCTGGATAGAAGTATCCTCATTAAGGACCCAGCTCTACACTGACCCCTGTCCCAGCCTAATAAACGTAAAGACGTTTAATACAGTACTGCCATCCGATTGCACTTTACCTTATTGAAAGAGAAGGACTTACGACAGAAACACAGGGGGATAAAAACTGGGACCTAACAACGCATTCAAGAAACTAGTCAATGGCAGTGATGAGTGGCTATTGCAGTGGTAAAAGAAAAACGCTATTTCAAACGAGACAATTTTCATTAAATCATATCCATGTCTCCAAACAACAGAAGTTTATTGTGAACATAAGCATATTGCAAATATATTGAAGACGTTAAACTAACAAGTGTGTGTGTTATGCATATTTGTTCGTACAGGTGCACCTTTTATAAATCTTCAGTTTTTTGGGATTTCCTGGATTCTTCACTACAGCCTTTTATTAGTGTGGGAAGGAAGCAGGGGCTTAATGAGAATTTGTGGGAAGAATATATTTTACATTCAAACTTTTTCTCTCATGGTGTTGTTGACATCTGTCTTCTTGCTGGTTTTTATTTGCAATAAAACGATAAGCACGCGGCTAACTTCTCTACAATGTATTAAAATGTGCATTCAATAAAAACACTTGAAGCACAACATTTTAATATCCGTTTTTTTAACATGATTCCCGTCTCTGCGCTTTTAAAAAAAAATCTGAGGACAAAACTCCCACCAGCCAAGAAGCCCCTCCCGCTCCGGATGGGAAGGCCCTGGCATTGACCTTTCCCCTCTGTCTGTCCCCCAGCGTCACCCAATCCCGGCTGCAGCGGTCGGCTCTGCCAGCCCGTGTCCCAAACAGCCCCTTCGGTCTGGCCAGGGACCACCGGTTATGACTTGATGAGGTGTGAATGAAACCCCCGCCCACACACAGAAGGGTGTGTCACACACACATGCACAGAAGCACACGCCTGTACGCAAACATACAGCCCGATCCCAGGAAAGCCCTTTCCCACAGTGAAACCTGACCAGAGTACACACACACACACACACATACATTAACAAACAAACACACATCTACAAACAGATAAAAACAGTTTTTTGTGAACTGCTGATGTAAAAAGGGCTTCATAAAATAAATTTGAATTTGAGATACTCTACCCACATTCACAGGCACAAAAAAAACACGCCTCCAGTATCATTTATGCACTCTGTCTAACAATAAAAACCTGTTTAACAGGGCCACATGGCTAGCTGCCACCCAGGGAGAATTCTACCCCAGCAGAGCTTTGTCCGTGCTGGGCCGGAGCACTCTTCCCTGCACACGGGCCTGCGTGCCTCTGACCCTGTCCAGACACGTCCTACTGCCACGTCCTCATTGGGCCTCAGTCCACAGCGCTCAGAGCGACCCACAACCCGGTACAAAATAATAATGCACTGATGACATTCAAAGGGACTTATATCCCTTAACTCCCATTCACAATCTGATTATAGTGGTACGTTTTAACATTATTTAAATGATTATTTCACATTTAACGTCTGAATCACAACAACTGGAAATACATCTATAACACAGGTGAGAACCAGCGGTATCAACATCAGTGCTCTCTCTTTTGGTATCGGTGACCCAAAAGAAACCTAATTAATTGAAGAAAGGCCACAGGCTGTGTAGAGCATGGGTGAGTGGGTGCTGTCAATCATCTGCCCGCTTGACCTGTGTCACGCTCATAGCCGCAACCTGTGTCTAAATGTGGCCATCAGGCTACACGCAGGTTTCGCTGGGATGCATCCATTTAACAACATTTCAATAGATACGACATTTTGTTTGGTCGCTTCCTCGGCTGTCCCACACGGAGAGCAAAGCAGTGGCATCGCATTATCCAACAACAACAGGGGATGACCCGGGGTTATTAAAATTTACCACACGGCTTTACTTCTTCCCTTGAATCGCATAGGGAGGGACGGGGGGTGGGTGTGGGAGGAGGGGGGGGGTGGTGGTCACTTAATCACCCACCATGGCTTTTCAAAGAGGGGGAAAAAAATCAACTTTAAATTTCTGGTGATGAAAAATCAATAAAGCAGTAATTGCTTGGCTTATCACTGCGCGCGGGAACAAATTGGGAGAAGGCTGGCGTCCGCGAACATTTGGCGGCAGCAGCAGCGCTGGAGTTTTGGGGTTCACTGGCCCAGCCAAGGGAAAAGGTCTCAGCGTGATAATTAAATCTTCTCACACTGATTTTCTGCCAAATTTATTTCCCCTGGGTCCATAACTCTGATTCACTGCTTACAAGCCAGGCATAACTAATCATTTAAATGCGGGATAACTGCAAACCTGAATGGGGACACAAGGAAAAACAGAGTTGAATCGACTTGGGGACACCAATTTTACTCCAAATAAAACAATTTAGGAGAGGAAAAGGTAATACATATACTATGATATTGTTAAGTCCTTTGTGTCTGTAAAGACAACGTTTACTGGAACCTTCTATAGCCTATAAATGTGTAATTCACAGGCTTCTATCTGTATCAGAATTACTTCCAATATTCGCAGCGCAGAAACGTCTCATTTTTTAATCCCAGAAACAAAACAAAAACCCCATGAAACCGGGTGAACTGTCAGTGCAATGTTCCTCAACATGTTCGGGACATTATTGTATTGAACATAATAACACAACAAATAAGGTGATCCATCGTAAAGCACTGCTACTAAACGACAAGTGATGAGTCCACCCCAGGATCGATAACGGGTCAATACAAACCAGATCAAAATCACGGTGAATGATCTTCTGTCAGTGCACAATAGAAACATATGAGGCTTTCTCAGAGAAACTAGACGATACACTTAATAGGATGGGAAGAAGTGCTTCGTTGAAAAATAAAGCCACAATGGATAGTACAGTGAAGTGGCATATGCCTAACCACAAGTGCACGACAATTCGTCGAAATTATTCACTGCGCTCATCATCAGCGCATCTCCCACTTTAGACTTAATATAGGGAGATAATCGACACCGGAGCACCGCTGTTTACCAGGTGCTGAATATCTTCGCTTGTCCTTCAAGAGCAGCGGCAGGATCCTGCCCGCCCGGTAATTAAAACATTTAAAGCAGCATGAGACCCGGTGCTCCCTGGTTGTGATACCGGGGTCAGACGCCTGTAGATTCTAATTTGCGCGCCATTTGTATTCATGACAGGGCGCGTGCTAAATATTTAACAGCAGTCCGGTAGGAGTTTGTATTGTTAGGCTTTCGAGGTCAAATAATTTGATTTGCAGGCAGATTACATTAAAGCTCCCGATGTCCATTCCCCCCTCGCTTTTCTTAATTTCCTGTTTTTTTATTACCAGCAAAGATACAAATTGAGACACGCACAGATTAGGAGAGCCTGTTATCTGCAGCCTACTTATTATTTTCAATTAGAATACAGAGCTCGTCATTTATTATAAACCCTATATAGCCTACCGCACTCCGCATGCAAACGTTGACCTAACGAAAGGGGTGCGCTAAAAAATCTGGATATTAGGTGACACGTTATTAAATGTGACATGGAATCACACTGGATGAGTTCTCCCAAAAAATATTAATTCAACCATTGCAAATGAATGCAAATAAAAACTACCAGAGACACAGGCAAGACCCGCACTAATTAAAACGATCTGTGTCGAACACACAATGTTGCAGTTTCTCCCCGTGCACTATGTTCTTCTTACCAGGACAAGAGTAAAAGAAAAAACATCTCTGTTGGCCAGGGCATTTTCTCCACCACTCCCCTCCTGAGCCACTCCCCGCCGCTCTACACTTCGAGGCCACAGTCCAGGCATTTGCCTCTTTAGGATGGGCCTGGTGATTGACAACAGAGCTAGTTAAACAGTGATGTGGTGTTAATGGCCGCCGGGTCGGGGAAAGGGGGAGCAACCTGTCTGAATATTTAATCGCCATCTAATTACAGAACACAGACACACACAGACAGATACACACCCCAACCCGTGACCCATCCTACACACCGCGTAATTAAGAAACAGTTCTTTCGGTTTAATGCCAAAAGAGCAAGCCCGTAGTATATATTCCCCTAATGATATGGGTTAAAAAGCTATTAAACGTCTCATTAAAATATATGATCTTCCAATCTGCCCGCGGTTTGGGGTGATGGGGACAGAGAAAGGTGCATAATGCTTAAAAATCGTACATTGCCATACCATCAGCAAAAACGATATAAACCCGAGGAATATAAAACACTGTAGTTTAGACTCGCGCATAAGATCCAGATGCCCCGACGATGATAATGACAGTCTTTTTTGAGTGCGTTGTTTTTTGAAGTGGTATGGCTGCGCGTGGGAACGGGGCATGGCCGAGATTATTAAGCATTGGACACAAATTTCCATATTGACTGCATGACGTTATAGCCTCTGTCACAAGCTCTTCTGAACAACTGGCCGGTGTGAAAAGAGTAGGCATTAACAGTCCTAATGAGGCCGCGGTTTGATCTCTGCCACACTCAAACGGCAAGCATGCACACACGCATGCGCATACCTGATTCGTTCACACTTCTTCAAATCACCCAGGAAGGCTACCAGTGGGGAACCATGGAAAGAGCTGATCTCTCTCCCTCTCTCTGTAACTTGCAGTGTGTGTGAGCACACTGCCAACACATCTGAGCGGAGACCATAGAGAAACCTTACGCTACCGGGTCAGAAGCCAATGATATAGACCATCCACAAAAGATTTTGCAATGGCCAACTCAATCTCCTGACTTGAACCCCGATTTAAAACCTGTGGTTTGAATTGAACAGGGCAGGCCATGAGTGCAGACGAAGGATATGAATAATCTATTAATCTATAAATACTGTAGTTTACCATTTGAATTGTTTATTTCATCGTCTTTCTGCTCATTCGCACCAAGAAAGCCAATCATTTGACGGTACATAGCTAGCGGTTGTCTCTTTCCAAGTTTCATTTTCGAACGCTAACATTTGCCCTCAAACAGGCTTGAGAGACAAAGAGCCCTTTCAAGTTGAGAATACTTTGTTAAACGATGACCACGGGGCCAAGTATCGATCATATCTCCGGATGCACTTATGATAAAACCCACTTTGCTGAGGGGCAGCCAATATGTACCAGGGTGCAATAACAGTGCCTGCACATGAGTCTAGAACGGCCTCCATTACTACCAGCGCCGTCAGACTGGTAACTCTGCATGTAACAACAAGTGTAGGTGGTTGTTCTTGTCTTCTTCCTCCCTCACATGTTTGGTTTCACTGTGTTCTTCTTAGCGGTTCAAGTGGCAACTTTCTTGTCAGGGCTGAACCGCGGAAGCCCCTGCGGGAGGGGAAAGGAGGCCCCGTCGACCCAGTGTTTAATAAGCGCCGGGCACACCTCCTCCGTCTAGTGACCCGTTGGTGAGCGGGGCCCGGCGCCAGTGGGCGGAGCCAACGGTGTGACGGCGGCTCTCTGTCTTAGAGGTCAGAGCCAGAGCTCTTTGGCGCTTTGATGAGCTATTTCGCGGCTGAGTATTTTGGTCCGCTCTCCGAAAGAGGACCAGGAATATAAAAGGAAGCCTTGCAGCGCAACGCGGGCATAACGCGTTACTTAATAAAACAGGAACAGTTTGAGAGAGGAATGAAGTGGCTTTGAGCTTGGGGGGAAAGGAGTCAATTGATTCCAAAAAAGGCAAGATTACAGTGTGAACGCTGCTTAAGAAACCAACTTGACTGGGAGCTCAGCAATGTAGCCCGGAGCCACACACTTACTCAACACTTTGGCACCGTCTACGCTGGGGGGGGGGGGTGAAAAATAGAATGAGAATGACACACCAAACAATAAGGGCGAAACAGAGAGGAGGAGGAGGAGAGTGATGGAGTTGGAGCCCTCGCTGCCAGCGAAGAAGACCAGAGTAGGTTTGCAGGGCTAATTAATTTCTGATTGCTGGGCTTTCATTTGGCTAAAAGGTCACCAAACTTTAAAGGTCATGCACAGTTTTCAACTCTGTGTGTGTGTGTGTGTGTGTGTGATACTGTTGGAACCAAACCATTACTCACCAGAAGGGACATGGTGAACATTGCCATGTAAAGACATTTTTAACATGTCTTGTTTCACAACATGACAGTAAAAACACGTAACATCTTCATCATAGCAATCTGGAAGTTTCCAGTATGTGTGTGTGTGTGTGTGTGTGTGTTTATGGTATAATTACCTGAAATGCCCTGTTTTTTGAAAGACATGCTAGATGTTTGTTTAACGAAGCAGATACCTATCAGACTGTTAACAAATTAGTATTCTTGACAAAGGTGATTACAAAAGTCTGTAAGAAATAAACGTAACGAGGAATATTTATGTTCTAAAATGTGGTATATATAGAAGGACATGAAAGATTCAAGCAAATTTAATCAGCCAAATTAACACATTTCTCAAATTGAAATACTACATTTATTGGCACCCTTGTTTTCAGTAGTTAGTGCAGCCTCCCCTTGCATGGTTAATGAACCTGAGCCTTTTCCTATCATATATTATCAGATTGGAGAGCATATGAAGGCAGTGATCCCAAACCATAACCTTCATACACAATCTATGCATGTGGAGTGCTCTCTTAAATTCAAACCACACGTTTTCAATGGGACTGAAGTCTGCAGACTCAATTGCAAAACGTTGATTTTGGGGACAATTAACAATGTTCAACGCATAGGGTTGTTGTCTTGCTGGAAGATCCACTTTCAGCCAGGTTTCTTCCTACTGGCAGAGGAAACCAGGTTTTTGGCTAAAAAGTCTTGCAACTCGGTAGAGTTCATGATACCGTTGACCTTAACATGGGCCGCTGGACTCGTACAAGCATAACAGCCCCATAACATCAAAGATTCAGTACCATGTTTAACAGTACATATGAGGTTATTTTCTGCATATGCATCCTTCTTTTAACGCCAAACCCCCTCTGGGTGCGAGTGGTCAAAGAGTTCTATTTTTGTTTCATCTGACCAAAGCACTTGGTTTCAATCGAAGTGCCAATGCCGTTTAGCAAACTTCAGGCGCTTACATACGTTTGTTGGCCTCAATGAAAGCTTTTTTCTGGCAACCCTTCAAATAGGCTATTGGCATGGAGGTGGCGTCTAATTGTAGATTTGAAGACTTGGTGACCCCAACATGCAACCAAGTTCTGTAACTCTCCAACTGTGGCTCTTGGATGCTCCTTTCCCTCAAGAACCGTCTTTCTCACTGTGCGTGGGTGCAAGATGCATTACATGTTTCCATGTTGTAAGTCAGGACTAAACTAGATACAGTATACATGTTTCCATGTTGTAAGTCAGGACTAAACTAGACACAGTACACATGTCCATGTTGTAAGTCAGGACTAAACTAGACACAGTACACGTCCATGTTGTAAGTCAGGATTAAACTAGATACAGTACACATACTAAGTTACACACCATAAGTGCGTATTCATGTTACACAGAGAATTATGGGGACAGTAGTTCTGTCTGATACACAGCCCATCTAAAGCACTACCATCACTACAACATGTAAATAGACATAGATTAGTCTCACCTTCCAACTTCATCTTCTTAGTTTCTTCATCCTTCCTCTCCTTGGCTTTCAGCACCTCATCTGTTTTGGCTAGAAAGAGAAAAACTTTAATAAGTGGAGCAAGTAGCAAATGTATTTATGGTCCGTAATCAAGACATAATAAGCACTGTCATTTTTTTTCTCAATTAAACCAACAACCTCAGTCAATTTTAATACAGAAGACCAAGCTCCCTCTCATGCTGAATAACCAGTCTAAGTGGAATATGTCCATTTTTAATGTAATAACTGAACTCAGGGTTAAGATTCAATTGCTTATCATTCTCTGTTAAACATATTAAACTATCTTTACAATCTGGTTCTCTACTGTCGCAGGGACAACACAGACCCTGCTTTTGCGCTGCACATTATCCCAATGAATTGTTCCCTGGGAGCAATAATAGGAAATCAGTGCAGAAACAGTGACTGGCTGTAGTGTAGGAAATAAATCAGATCTGGGGGGGCTCTTGCTTTGCTAGTTTATTGAATCTAAAGCGTGCCCCCCACACATCCTCTCGCAGCGCTCCCTGCACCCAATCCATCTTGCAGGCTGATAATGGAGACGGACCAATTCCACCTGATGTTTGCATTATTACATTTTAGCTCGCTAACGAGTCAGGGCTAATCCAGCCAAAGGAGGAGAGGAGGAGGAGGAGTGGAGGAGGGTATCGGATGGGCCTGAAGTTTCTCTCCCTGCTCCTCACTGATGAGTTGAATGAAACATAGACCCAGCATGGCTACATGTCTCCGTTGGCCCCCGAGCTGCTATTTCACATATAATCACGATTGGATTTCAAAAGAGCCCGTCATTCACATCACCTCCCCTCTTCTCCGTCCCTTCCAGCCGAGACGGAATTAAGTGGGAATGAAGTCGAAGACTTCTGCTGTCCTTAACACTTTGTCATATTATGACCTCTTTTTTATGAAAGTCCCGTCACTGAGATTTCAGAAAGGCAATGATGAATCGGAGTCCAAACCAGACACAAATCTACCTCACGGCACAGTAAACGGAGTGAGTCATTCCGGGTAAGAGTCACTGCTATATGACTCAAATGTAAATGAATATCTGGCCGTGTGTGAGCTGTTGTTTATGACTGTACATTGTTAGTTTGTTAGGTATATAATAGTGGCGAGGTAAGGTTGTACTAAGGTTGCGTTAATGGTTTTTTTCTCCAGTAGCACTCCTTATTGATGTAATTAAATAGGATCTGGCTCCGTTGTGAGGCCCGACTTTCATTGTTTGTGGGGGCAGGATCCCCTGGAGGCAGCGCGGAGATGAGAGATGGATAAACAGTTTGATTTTGTGCTATCGCCCCGAGCACTATATACTAGAGAGACGGAGGAAGAGAGAGAGGAGAAACTGGCAGAGGGTGCGTAAAGGAGAAGGATAAGAGAACCTAGCACACTGCTTGAGGGGGAGACAGACAAACAAGCAACAACAAAAAAATGAAGCCATATCACAAATCACTTTTCACTGTCTCTCTTCTATCAGTCTCTTTTTACTTTCTCACTCCCCCTGTCTGTCTCACTTACGGTCCCCCTGTCTGTCTCAGTCATTCAGGGGTTCAGCGGGTATAGAAGGGATGGTTGCCGAGATTAGAGAAGTTGTTAGCCATCTGGAGATTGTTCTGGAAAAGTCTGGGGCTTTGGCGAACAGCAAACTATTTTTGAAACATCCTAAATCTGTCTGGATGTGTATTATGTTGGTTACATGCATGATCTGCGAGTAGAATCACCACCATACCTCACTCAGTTAGCCAGAACCTTCCACGTAGGAACTCAAGCCACTGCGATGAAATGGGGCATATACCAGCACACACACGACCTTTTGGGGAAACATGCATCTTTAAGACGAGGAAGGTCAGCCGGCTGAGTTGACCAGCCGCGGAAGGAGCGTGACAGCAGCTTTGTCTACACCAATTAGTAAAAAGAGACGACGGCTGAGGAGTCACGGGGAGAGGGCAGAAGCCGTGACCTGTGTCTGTGTACACACACACAATCAAAAGTACATACTGACATCCACCCACATTCAAAGAGACACACACACACTACGCCAAATACGCACTCACACACACCCACAAATGCAGCACACCAACAATAGGTAATAGACACACGCAGCAGTTCCCTTCCACATACAGATAAATACAGTGAACAGTCACAAAACACAGGGTAGCAAGACACTCATTTCATATTAGTTCTCCAGTCTAGTGCTCTCCTCTGTTTTGGAAAAGTTTAAACTCATTTAGTGTAATGTTATTGGAGACTCAATTTTACACCGCTCACTCATCAACTAGTAAGATAGCAATATAGCCCAGCAGCTCCTTGGAGGCGCTAATGCTTTGAAATAAATGATGCACCGCAATGGAAACTTAATTAATTTACAGGCCGTATTGATAGCCCTGCCATACTTGGCACTATCTTTTTTAATCTCTGCTAACATCTTCATTATTGGGGGAAATGGGCTGAGTGAGGAGAGAACCGACTCAACATGCCGATGAATTGCCAGAGAAAGATGGGGCGGCGCGGCCAAATGTTTGTGTCTCGGTGCACCGATTTCTCTTAAGCGTTTAATTACGGAGAACAATAAAGACCTTTGCATGTGACACATTTCCAGCGGTACGGTACGTAGAGGGAGTGCAAGAGAGTCAGGGAGATTGGTTCCCTGTGGTTCTGGTGTACCTGCCAGGAATCAACTTAGCTTAACACTTCTCTAACACCTGAGTGATTAGTCACAAGGCAAGAGGAAGACAGATGTGTGTTTAAGGGAGAAGTACCTGTGTGGTTTGATGTTACTGTCAACACACACACACACACACCTCTGTTTGTAACAATAACACCAAATCTAGCCCTCTTACCTCCCCATTCTCAGCCTCTAACTGTCCTCTATCTCCTCCAACCCAACCCTCCATCCCTCCGAAATTATTTCATTCGTACTCTCTCAATCCAAACACACAACACTCCAGCTGCTCCAGGCCATAGTATCAAAATCATCTGTGATTAATTACCAAGCCAACACTACCAAACACCTCTGAGATGAATTACCCAGGCCAGAGTATCAAACACCTCTGAGATGAATTACCCAGGCCAGAGTATCAAACACCTCTGAGATGAATTACCCAGGCCAGAGTATCAAACACCTCTGAGATGAATTA
>JACXGJ010015589.1:0-13293 GCA_016801105.1 Esox niger | reverse complement strand
GTGTGTTTTTGACAGGCTGAGGGTGAACAGTGATAGTGCTTCATTGCCTGGGAGACAGAGGGCAGTGGAGGGCAGCAGCAGCCCAGTCCGAAAGACCCCCCTCTCTCCTGTCACGCGCCCAAACATGGGGTACCACTGACCTCACACTCCACTCACACACACACACACACACACACACACACACACAGCACATACCAACACTCACACATACACGTGTGCGACACACACACACACACACACACACACACACATAGTAAATACACACACACACACACACAATACATACACATACTCATAAACACACACACACACACACACACATACACCTGCGATAAACCTGAATCATTCCTTTCTGCTTATCCCCTTTTTTTCCCCCTTCTGTTCACCCCTCACTCTCTCTGTTCCTCTGCCAGGAATCCCGAGCGCAGGCACACCTTGGATAATGTGAAGCAGAGGTTAGGAACCGTAGAGAGACAGCCAGATGTCGGACCTTCAGACAGGCCGGTGGGTGGAGATTAAGTAATTGATCTGTTATGCTTCTTGAGATGCATTGCGTCCATGCAGATGTTAAAGCTAGGTGTGTCTGCATTCTGTTGGCCTGAAGACATGTCAACTCCCCTTCTCTCTCAGGACCTCAGTAAACAGATGAACTCCGTCTTCAAGGAGCTTCTATCTCGACAGCCCCCTCTGCAGCCGGCCTCCCAGGCTCCTCCCTCCTCCTCACCCCTCCCTTCCTCTTCTTCGTCCTCCTCCTCCCTCTCCTCTCTCCCCGGGGGCAGGAAGGCAGGCTTTAGCCTCAGGGGGCGGGCTCTCTTTAGACCAGCGGACCAATAGGAAGACAAGGGGAGAAGTGTGACCATGATGATAATAATGATTTATTTTTATGACACGTTTGTGTGTGAAATTATATTAGTGTGTAATGTTTGTGTGTGATATTGCTTGTCTTTTACACCTGTCTCAGTGCTGTCTATCGTTCTGTATTAGAACAAGGATGGGTTTGGTTTCCAACAACTCAGGGCTGGAGTAACTTACCTATTTCTGTGATCAATTGTTTTAAAACTTGATATACAATCATATAAAGCACTTAGTAAAACTATAACATAATACTGGAAACTGGGTCCAATAGCATAACCAAGATGGCCTCCACACCAGATTTGGGTATGCTAGTTAAACTGTGAAATTGTACAATTTACACTCTAGTAATTCCAACTCTATGGCCTGAGGGGCTTTGTCCACTCTAGTCATTCTATTTCTATGGATGCAACCCTCTTCCTTGGGCCACTGTTGATGATGTCACTGGGTTAGCTGTAATAAAATACGTATGTGGTAAATCAGTAACTAATAAATAGATTCAATTGGCCATCCTGTTGTTATCAGTTGTCACAAACCACTCCTACATCAGTTTAGATGTATTTATTACTAGTGCTGTACAAAAGCGTGTGTAAATAAACACATTGTCAGATCAATGATATATACAAAACAAATATAGAGTTATCGATTGTTAGAAATGATATAGTTTACTAAACTGAATACAACAACCTAACTTATTTTATTCAAGTGTATTTCAATGGTACATTCCACCATGCTAAAATCCAGAACATGGTATATGTGGAACATCAGATAATTTAACTTCCCAGAAAAACACTCCAGGTCTCTGAAACCATTCAGGAGGTTTGGTTGTGGGACACTGGCCCTGGAGACGTGGTGATGGGGGCTGATGATGGGGTGTGGGCCGCAGGCTTGGGTTGTGGGGCTGCTTTTGTTGCTGAGAATGGGGAGATTGGGCTGGGAGGTTGAGATGTGCTGGGGGGTGTTGAAGTGGGGGATTGAGGAGAGGGCGCTGTCTTGGTGGGTGGCGGGGGACTGGATGTGGGGGTGGAAGGGTGCTCCTGTTCGGGTAAACAGCCGGTTGATTCGGGTTGTCGATTGGAGTCTGATGGATGATTCTGACGCTCGCGACTACTCTGCAGCGATGTGCGCTGGTCTTTACTCGGTCGTGCTGGTTTTTGCTGGTCTGTTGGGGTGACACTGTGAACTGGTCTGTGTTGTTCCGAATGGTTCTGTGCTGGTCGGTGTTGCTCTTTGATGGTCTGTGCTGGTCTGTACTGGTCCGTTCTGGTTGGTGGTGCCCTTGTCTGTAGTGGTGTTGGCGGGTCTGTACTTGTGTGCAGGCGTCTGTGATGGTCACTGGTGGTCTGAATCCAGGGGTGTTTCAGAGTCTGAACTGCTGTCAGTCTCTCTGTTGGATCCACCTGTAGTAAGGCTCTTACCAGGCTTCGTGCACCTACACACACACACACACACACACACACACACACATAAAGAGTCACAGAAGGTACAATATGCAGTACATGGATGTGAAGTTCCTAATGTATTTCTAACATCATAGTAGCTAATGGCCTTGGAATGCACAAAACTAGTTTACCTCACACAACCTCATCTACCCCCTGACACAAATAGTGGGATAGCTGCGTGTATTTGGTCACAGTTCTTTATTTCATTGTTAATAATTAAAGAACCAACATTTCTGTTTGAGAAGCAAATACATCCATTCAATCGGCCAAATGATGGACACCGTCGGTAGCTCAGCCTTTGGCCAAAATAATGGCAGCCAAGCGCTTCCCATCGGCATGTTTCTACAGAGCACAGTCCTTGGTTCCAGTTCTCCCAGATATGAAGGGTGCCTCCGAAACGTCTGAAAATGTTTTCGGTAGAATTTAGATCTGCAATCCCTTTTATACAGTCCAGCATTTGGTCTTTTGTGTTTCAAAGTGTTTTGGGGTCACTGTCCTGCTGGAAGAGGCATTTGACAGAGACCCAGCTTTCTGACACAGGGTTTTGCATTGCGCTCCAAGTTGCCAAGTCTCGTATGGTGATGCAAGTTGAAGCGGCCATCTAACTCTTTCACCAACACAGAGTTTTAACACTGTACCCGTATGCTAAATTATGGAATTTAGACATGGATTGACAAGGAAGAAATTGAATCTGGGTAAAGATCCCCAGAAAAAAAACATTAGTGGAATCCCAACCATTTGAGAAAGAAACATATGAGACAGAGCAGACACACCTAGTAGGACTGCCTGTACGATGTTGTTGTTGCCTGTTTTCTTCCCAGGCTTTGTGAGATCAGATTCAGCCGCAAAAACATCCACCTGGTTGTTATGGGCAAATTGTTTGGCCTTCAAACTAAAGGCTATACCAGTGATTTTAGTGAATTTGGTGGTTGCAGTGGATTCATAATAACACAGGTGATTACTCTTTGTCGATCTCTAATGCACACAACCTACAGGGGAGGTATTTCAAGCTAGGAATGTCCTAAAATCAACTGATATGTGCTTGGAAATACCTTTTGGACTTGGGACAGCCCCTTCTTCACCATGTATTTGTGTACAGAATGTGTGTACAGAATGTGTGTACAGTATGTGTGTACAGTATGCGTGTACAGAATGCGTGTACAGAATGCGTGTACAGTATGCGTGTACAGAATGCGTGTACAGAATGCGTGTACAGAATGCGTGTACAGTATGCGTGTACAGAATGCGTGTACAGTATGCGTGTACAGTATGCGTGTACAGAATGCGTGTACAGAATGCGTGTACAGTATGTGTGTACAGTATGTGTGTACAGAATGTGTGTACAGAATGCGTGTACAGAATGTGTGCGAATGGGTTAGTGTGAGTGTGAATGTCTCACCGTCTGAGATGTCATCCCAGTAGGGGGACAGGAAGGACAGCTGTCCCTCCCTGACCAGTTGAAACAACTCCTCTTGGTCTCTGTTTTTACTCCGAAAGGGAGGGAACCCACACAACAGGATATACAGAATCACCCCTAGTGCCCAAAGATCTACTGGGAGACCATACCCTACAGGGAGTGGGAGATGGGGGGATATGAGTTGTAAAGGGGTGGAGAGAGAGAAATACTGTGATACAAGAACATCAACCCAAACCTAATATCAAATTAAAGGGACCCCCAAAATATTTTATTAATTCAAAACTATCATCCAACATAAATGTTCCACAACAGATGTTGGCAGGACTGCTACTCTTGTCCCAACCCTTCTCCATTTGGACAGTGGTTTGGTGGAGCACCAGAGCTTTACAAATGGCTTGTAAACCGTTCCAGAATAGATATCAACAACTTTTTTTCTGAAGTCTACAGCATTTAAAAAAAATTGTGACATGATGTGCCTCTGGAATCTGTGTGCTGACATCTCTATGATAGTAAAGGATAATGTTACTGACATTTAAATTAGAGTTTGCACATCAACCAAATTAAATTAAATCAACTTTTATGTAGGTTTCTTCTCTCAGACCCCCTATTGAGTATCAGGTTGGACACCCTTTTTCCTTGAGAAAAGCCTGAATTTCTTCACCATACATTCAAGATGTCAGAAACATTACTTAGGTACTATTCCTTCATCTTCCTGTGCTTTAATGACAGGAGTTAAACTTAATGTGGTCTTTTGCTGCTGTAACCCATCCACTTCAATGCTTGAAGTGTTTTGCGATCAGAGATGCCCATCTGCATATCACTGTTGTAAAGAGTGGTTACGTGAGTTTCTGTGGCCTTTTTGTCTGCTTCAGTGAGTCTGGCCAATCTCCTCTGACCTATCTCCTTATGTGTTTTAGCCCACACAACTGCCACTAACTGGATGTTTATTGCATCGTTTTCTGTATACTGGAGTGACTGAAGTGCGAGAAAGTCCCGGCAGGTCAGCTGTCTCTGAGATGCAGGAACCACGTCTGGCACCCACAATCCACGGTCAATCACCGCAGTCTTCCACATTCTAATGTTTGGTCAAAGCACAACTGAACCTCTTGACCATGTCTGCATGCATATGGAGTAGCATCCACCAGATTTGCTGTTTAGCTATTTGTGTTACCATGTAGGTAAACCTAATCAAGTCGCCACCAGCAGCATGTTCCCCCAACATTACAGCATGTCAATTGATCCCCCCAAATAAAAATAACATGTGGTAAAATATTATGTATTTAAGGCACAAAAAGAGAATGGCCAAATTGAATGAAAACTGTTAAAAATTATTTGTGCATAGATGGAGCCACCTGTCTCAGAGAGGATCTCCGGGGCAACGTAGGTGGGCGTTCCACACACAGTGAAGATGAGCTCTGTCACCACCATGGCTAGACCAAAGTCCCCTAGCTTCAGCCTAGTGACACCGTCACTACTGCACTCCACCTAGATGATCAATAGGGAGTCATTTCATCATGGACATGGAGAGAGGAGAAAGACTGAGTAAGGGACAGGGAGAAAAATAGAATTGGGGAAAATTTAAAACGCATAGTCAAACAAGCACACACACACACACACATACACACACTCTCCCTTACCAGTAGGTTTTCAGGTTTCAGGTCTCTGTGTACTATGCTCTTGCTGTGAATGTATGTCAGAGCCTCGCTGACATCACAGACCATCAGGCCAGCCTCCTGTTCCGGATATTTACCCCGCTCTGCAATTGCCTCAAACAGGTCACCCCCGGCAACCATCTCCATGACAAGATAGGAGTGTGTGTGTGTGTGGTGGTGTGTAAGGAGACGCACCACACGGGGGTGTGACAGGCTACCCATGAGGCTCAGCTCATTCTGCATCATATGCTCACGGCCAATCAGCTTTGAGCGCTCCACAATCTTCATGGCGAAAATGTCCCCGTTGTCATGCCGACGACACTCACGAACAACAGCAAAATTCCCGTCGCCAATTATGTGGCCGATGTCATAGCAACGCTCAATATCCGACAGGGTGACAACCCTATCATCAGAAGGGAGGTCAAATAGAACTTCATATTTAGTTCCCACCTTTTCCTGTTTAGAATCTAAAGAACATTCTGATTGGCTGATGGACTCCTCCTTAATCCTACCAGTCGGTCTAGTGTGGCGTGAGGCGAGACCGGCATTAGGTTTTTCTACTACCTGGTGGTTTGGTCTATTTCCTGGCTGCTTCCTGGCTACAGGAGGAAGTCTAATCTTCCCTGCTCTCTGACCAGGCTGCTCAGAGAGCTTACAGTTCCGGCAGCGTGGAAGAGGTGTGGTGTCTATCTCCCCTCCCACCTCATCGTCCCGGGGGAGTGTACCGGTCTGTAAGGAAAGTCTCTGTCTGTTTGCGTCTATCCCTCTGACCCTCTGGAGGTGATTGGGGAGGTGAGAGGGGAGTTGGTTGGGCCGTGTGTCTGCTCTGCGATGAGTGTCCCTATGAGTGTCCAAGCCGCCTCCTCGTGCGCGTGTGTCCGTGTGTTTGCGTGTGTTGCTCTGTGCCTGCGTGTCTGTGCTGAGGTGTGCGCGTGTGTCCGTGTGTCTGCGTGTGTTGCTCTGTGCCTGCGTGTCTGTGCTGAGGTGTGTGTCTGTGTCGGGTTGTGTGTGGGCGTCTGTCCCCTCGCTGTATCCACTGTCGGCCTTTGCAGCTTTCTCAGGCGGAGGTCGTAGCTTCCTCTCCCAGGCCCGGAGTGCATCGTCACGGTATCGGGAATGTTGTGGGAACAATTCCTCCAGGGCCTCCTTGACACTTTGGAGGTCTGGACGAGACTTTCCCAAAGCCAGGAACGCCACTTCGCCTCGGAAGAAATCACACACACCGTGTACCTACAGGGAAGGGGGGGGGGGGGGTCAGACACACTCGGGTGCTGCGGCACGTCGTCGTGCGTGTTGTCGACGTGTGCAGGTATGTGTGCGTGTGCGATTGTACCTCTCGTGCGCGTGGTGTGTAGAGACGTGTGACTCTGGCCCTGTGCCAACGAGGGAACCCCAGCGCCTCAGAGATATCCAACAGCAGCTGCTCGTACGAGACCACGCCCCTACGGTTTAATAGCACTGTCACCTGGTAGAGATGACGTCATCAAGAGAGGAGGAAGCGAGTGTATGGGAGCCAATCACAGAACTGTAACTGATTCATGTTTTATCAAAGCCAGCTTCTTCCATTCAGAATAAACTGCGTTGGTTCATTACAGACGGTTACCTTCCTGATGGCGCTTTGACTGCACGGTCGGACCACTGTCACCAAACGTGGTCGCTCAGCACTCTCCTCAGCATGACGAGTGTGGAAGACCGGGAGAGCTGGATGCCGATTGGTCCTAGTGGTTGGAGGGATTGGGTCAGACTGGGGGAGGGGCAGAGAGGACCAAGGCTGAAGCTGGGGAACACCCCCTATACGCTTAGAAAGGGGGGGGTCTGGGAGGGGTGAAGGGAGAGAGGATGGTAGAGGAGGGGGGTAAGGAAAAAGAGCAGGAAAAGGGGGCGAGAAAGCGTGAGAAACATTAAAAGATGATACGATTGTAGCAGTGGTGTTTAGAAACAATTAACAATTAAAAAATGAAGGTTAATTAGATCCGTTCTCTCTATCTATCTAGTTCTTTGAGGTTTTTACATTTGTCATCCAGAGCTGTCTGTACATTGGTAATATTGTGGGTTACTGCTTTTCTGCAAATTAACAATGACGCAACAAGATATCCTCATTGTGTATGTATGTGTGTGTGTGAGTGCGCACGTGTCTTAAGGAAGTGTTAATAATTTAGGAAGGAGAGCAGGTGCTGAAAGAATCTCAAGTGGCCTCTGTAGATCAAGGAATGGAAAAGTCTCAAATCTGATCAGCAGGATTTGTTTACACACACTATCCTAGCAGCTACTCCAGAGTTGATTGCCAGTAAAAAATATGATTTGCACTAATCCTAACCCTAAACCTTAAACTATCCTTAACTTCAATCTAGCCATATTCTAAATAACCTAACATTTATGCCGAAATGTTATACTGAGCCCTAATGTACCCTATTCCTAAATAACTAGTGACGAGCGCGCAGAGGTTTTTATAGACGTCACAAGGCCACCACAGTAAAAATAAGTCTGCGTATTATCTACAACGTATTGAAAAATATTAAGGAAATATAAAGAATATATAATACATAGTCCACATTTGAGATAATTTATAATTGTTAATTTTAATAAATCATGACGTATCAGAGGTTTCCCCGATCCCCGTTTCCACTCACCCGTCGCTCTCAATCTCCCGCCCGCCGCGGCGTCACATCGCAACTGTTGTTTCCACGCTGGAGTCATAGTTGACCGGGATTATACAGCAGTCCTATTCAAACCTTTCATAATTTCTTTAGTCTTTAATTCTTAGTAACGATGTATGTATCTGCGATTTTGCATGAGACATAGTAGACGGGATGCTCTTGTACAGCTGTTCTGACTAGGACATTGAAGGAACCACGGGGTTCCCACAGCGAGTTCACGTGGGAGGAGTTCGACCTGCTGCAACATTTATCTCTAACGAATGTTAGGCCTATAAGAAAAAGAAAGGCAGACCGGGACAACTGAAACCTGTGTTTTGAATGGGACGTTGTTATCGATCCGCCAAACCGAGTCGATAACAACACTGGCGATAAACAACAAACATCTTTAAAGAAGGTTCCCTTTAAGTCTTGATAGGCTGGCTAACTAATTAAGGTTTTCTTAGTTATCTTCCACTGATGTGCAAGTATTTCTTCCTTGAGATCATGGCCTAAATGGTAAACACAGCTTGGTTACAATGTACCATGTTCAGTATTTATTTTTGATCGTCTAAGTTTTATAGGGATCTCCAGTTTTCTGACGGTAGGATTGCTCAATTAGCGTACACAAATAATATTGTTGTCGCTTCCCTGCGAATATGATATTGTCTTGGGTGTTTTAAAATATTGTTACAAGACTGTACATATGCATGTCCAGTTTTCTAACTGTAAAGAGAGTTACAAGTGAGAACTGTGCAATAATATTGGCGAATTCAATGACGTTTAAACACCGGCGGACCTTCTGTCATGTTCACATAGAGATTTTTGTCTAGATTCTAGTTCTGGGGACGTTGGTACGGGGTTTGTAAAATAACTTTGAGGGCCAGAAAAAGAAACAGAGCGAGGAATAAGAAAAAGAAACTGAGAAAAAACGGACTACTGACTAAAAGGAGAAAAAAGTAAGTGGTGAGAGTAGTGGTTAGGGTTTCTCTGGTTTCAGACAGAGTTTAGATGGAATCCCACCTCTGTCCAGCCGTCTCTTTGTCTTCATCTCTCAAAGGTCTCCCATGGTTACTGCTAACACCGGGTCAGTTACCACGGTTACTGCTAACACCGGAGCCCTTGACGATGGGTCTCATTCCGGATACTCATCCGGGTTTATCCATCAGATAACTGTGCTTGTTTGTGCGCCCGCTTGTGTTTGGACTTGCATCAACACAGAGTCGGGACAGCAGGGGTTCAGGGATTTTTATATTTATTATCAAAAATATTGTGTAGGGCACCTTAAAGGGGGCATGATGCTCCCCTCCTCAAGAAATCAACACTTGACCCACATGAGGTCAAACATTTCAGACCCCTATCCCATCTGTCTTTCCTTTCCAAAACATTTTGTGTCTCTGACCAGCTCTTCTGTTATCTCTCAGAATGATCTTGACCCTAACCAGGCTTCAAGATGCGCCACTCACCCTGGACTCCTTTTATGAAGACCGTATACTGCCAAAATGTTTGTAGTCACAGCATACAACTTGCAAATATGAGCCATGATTCACATTTGTGGATCATTGACCTGTGACCTGAACTCAGAATGTAACTGCCAAAATTCGGTGCACAAATGTAAACCGATCCACACACTCAACTTGATACATAAAAGCACACAAACGTGTTGACAGACTAATCTTGTTGCATTTATGCAAATGCTATTTTAGAAATGAGTCAGGTAGTATTTGATTGTGGATAGTGACTTTAGTGCATTTTGTTTTCATGCTTCCAACTACACATTTCTGACTTTAATGCTCTGTATATAAGCATGGTTTACAATCATGGATTGTATGCTGTGTCTTTCCGAAGCATGGCTCACATTTGAGTTGTATGCTGTGAATACAAACATTTCAGGAGTATTCAATCTCCATACTCTTCCCTCAGTGTTAGTGAGGTCTTCAAACTGCCCAAGCTGACTCTGTTCTCATTCTCCAAGATCTCTATGCTACCTATCGGGGTAACAAGGTGGCCTAATGGTTAAGAAAAATCAGGCCCAATGAAGGTTTCTGACTAAAACGTTTTATTTAACCTGTGACATTTAGAGGTAGTCCAAGAAAATGCAGAGCCTGCAACAGAAAGGGGGAAGAGGAAGATCTGATGGTTCACAGTGTTTTTAATTTTACTGTGATTCAACCAGGAAAGTTGATAATTATGCCTGATTTAAATTGTCTGCATTACTTTTTATCCAAATTGTCGAATTTATTATAGACATTTATTTTACATGGGGATTTTTGAAGGGAATCTAACCCAATAAAATTATTTCATGATTTATTGTTTTCTCAAAATTATAGCTATCGCCCAGCTGTAGTTGTACCTCATCAGTGCCGGCTCTAGCGCTTTCGGAGCCCTAAGCAAAATTTGATTTGGGGCCCCCTACTGGTCGGAGGCTCCATAGCCATCCGGGGACCTAAGCAACCTCTTATTTTGCTTGTGCCTAGAACCAGCCCTTCCATACGGGAAGCAGAGCCATACTGTGCCAACTCACTGTTGGTAAACTGCAACTTACTCAGTACACTGCAGCCAATCTGATATTTGCAGTTGTGTCTTTTTTGTGTTGCAATTTTGAATCTATTTCTCTCTTGCACATTTCATTGTTAGACTTCCCCTGTTGTTCAGGATACCTATGGCAAATAGCATTTAATTCGACTAACAAATTTATTTAACGTTGGAATTTTCGTATCCCTTTAGTAGCATTAGTTGGCCAGCAGAAGGAGCCAGTGGGAAAGGCAGGGATGGTTGCTCCAATAGAGAAAAGTGCCAAGTGACAACGTGTGCTTTCTGTGTGTGTGTGTGTGTGTTTGTGTGTGTGTGCGCTGGTTCAACTAAGTACCAAAAAAATCCTCTAACAAAATAAAACACAGATTATTTGACCTTGTGGGGCCATTTCACAAGTCCCCATGAGAAAAAAGGAATTTTAGATGGGAGTTGGTTTTTGTGGTGAAAGTTTTAATTGTGGTGTAGAGGTCAAGAGATTAGTTTTAAATGGGGGGGGGTAGGGGGGTGTGCTAGTCAAAAATGTGCCACTTGTCTAACTATTAGTTGGTTATGTTTTTTTAGAAGGTTTTACAATATATAGTCAAATCAGTGGCATGAAATGTTGATGAAGTACATTTCTTTTCATTACAAGAACAGCAATGTGCGCAAGACTATAGCCAAGGTACAGTGAAAGGGAAGATACAAATAGAACAAATAGAACCCGGAGACAGAGGGAGGCAGGGAGTGAGTGGATACTGAAAGACAGGGGAAGTACAATCAGTCAAATAGCTATCATCGTGTAAATGTCCAGATGTCCGGATGTTTGTCTCATTTAAACACCCTGGTGGCGTGAGAAAGGGGTCCAAGAGATTCTGCCAAATTCAGATTACACTGAGAGGACTTTAGGGGCCAGAGCGAAGTCCTAGAGCATTTCTTTTGTCCTACATTAGGCTCAATCTGTGTCTGGAAATAAGACCCAAGATTCATTTCTCCTAGGGTAGTCAATGTCAGCAGACTGATTATGTGCTTTTATTTTAAATGGACGGGTAACATTAATTCATAAAAATTTAACAATTAAGGGCAGTCAGAAAGTATCTAGAAAGTGTGATACAGTTCCACAGTTACAGTTGTATTTTTCAATCACAGTATTTTCAACATAAAGCTACTTGAATTAGCAGCTCTGTTTAGCAGAAACAAACGTGAGCTTGCCTACATTTTATCAACTATATTAGCATCATGATATAATTTAACCAGGGACATTGTTCCATTGACTAGTGTGTTATCTGTTAAATAAAATCTTCTAGGCACTTCACGCAAACCTAATTGCTTCTGTAAATCACTCTGGACAAGATTGCTGCCTTTGTCATTGAAAATGTAAATCAAACATAATATGGAGATGATTTCTAGGGATATTGTCATTTTATTGTAAGCATATACCTTATTTAATTCATAGATTATTATAGGGAACAGTGGCTAAATTAAGATTAAGGTTGTAGTGTTTTCTGATTGCAATTTCCCTTGGCTCCAGATTCATTCAGATTATAAAAATACTTGAACGTTTAAGGCCAAATTGTTCAGATGACCAACTAACATGAAGTGAGAAAAAAACGCATTGGCCACATGTTCTGGTTTAAACGCTAGATGATTTTCTAAACTTTGATGAGAGAGAAAAGTTTTCTGTTGTTTCTCAATCCTCAACATATCAAAAGGCAGACATGCCAGAACTTGGTTCTAATCCCCAAACTGACAAAGTGAAAATCTCTTAGCACACTTATGTGGTCAAATAAATATAATAAAAAACGTAACTCCAAAAAAAGGTTTGCAGGCTACACTTTATCAAAGAGGTTACAGTGAGTTTACATGTATGCAAACTCTCTACCTGTAAACTGCGATCATAAAAATTATTGGTTATCTCTATCGTGCTACTCCCAATTTTTCATTATTCAAGCAGATCAAGTATTGAAGAGGTTCCCCTCTATGCCAAAATAGTCTGTATTTGAAACCAGACCCTAGTCACTGTTGCCTAGTATCAAGTTATCAAGAATAGAACTTAGACCAGAAAACCAGGAGTACCTGTATGTCAACTCACTCACTGCAGACAAGTCAAGTCAAGTACTTTATTTTTCATGGTATTAAAAGTAATACATGCCATATAATTATTGGTCAGAACTCTCTCACTTAGGCCTGTGGGACAACTGAAACACACAACACAGTAAAAAGAACATCAATTGGAAGTGGTTAGTGGTAGAAAAACATCGCCAGAAGTATGATGAAATACTATTCTGGTGAGCCTAGCAGAGCAGTGTGTGTAAATGTAAACAGAGGTAACATCCGCACACCGGTTCTACGGGCGTACCCTCAGGGTATGCGGTCAGACCTTTCTGCCCTTGTGCATACATACAGAGTACACAAGAATGACTTTGTCAGAGAGCACTCCAATTCAACCGAGCCACCATATTTCCTTTGACCTGTAGGCAATAGTAATCTCTTTCACTATAAACATCAGACGCTGTTGCACAGGTGCGGATCACGTTTTCTCTGTTCTCCCTTCACAGTGAAGGCTGGTTGCATCTTGTCCACCGTAGCTTTTCTTACATTTCTGCTGCAGAATCCCCCCCCCCCCCCCCCCCCCCCCCCCCCAGAGGACTCGGCATTTCTGCTTTTGTATTTCACGAACCGAAGAAGAGTAGATTCTGTCATTTGGGAAACAGGGACTTGTTTTAGCAAACATTCTCAATCGTAAATGTTTTTATGGTTCCAACCATCTTCTGAATCTCAACCAC
>JACXGJ010015588.1:0-13293 GCA_016801105.1 Esox niger | reverse complement strand
CCCCAACTATCTAATAGGACTCACCAGGCTAGCACGCCCCTATCTAATAGGGCTCAACAGGCTAGCACCCCACCTATCTAATAGGACTCACCAGGCTAGCACCCCACCTATCTAATAGGATTCACCAGGCTAGCACGCCCCTATCTAATAGGGCTCAACAGGCTAGCACGCCCCTATCTAATAGGATTCACCAGGCTAGCACCCCACCTATCTAATAGGATTCACCAGGCTAGCACGCCCCTATCTAATAGGGCTCAACAGGCTAGCACACCCCTCTCTAAAGGGGCTCACCAGGTTAGCACCCCCCCATCTAAAGGGGCCCACCAGGCTAGCACCCCCTATCAAAAGGGGCTCACCAGGCTAGCACCCACTATCTAAAGAAGCTCACCAGGCTAGCATTCCCCTATCTAATGGGGCCCAACAGGCTAGCAACCCCCTATCTAAAGGGGCCCACCAGGCTTGCAACCCCCCTATCTAAAGGGGCTCATCCGGCTAGTAACGCCATATCTAAAGGGGCCCACCAGGCTAGCACCCCCCTATCTAATGGGGCCCACCAGGCTAGCACCCCCCCATCTAAAGGGGCTCACCAGGCTAGCACCCCCCCATCTAAAGGGGCTCACCAGGCTAGCAACCCCCCATCTAAAGGGGCCCACCAGGCTAGCACCCCCTATCAAAAGGGGCTCACCAGGCTAGAACCCCCTATCTAAAGGTGCTCACCAGGCTAGCAACCCCTATCAAAAGGGGCTCACCAGGCTAGCACCCCCTATCTAAAGGTGCTCACCAGGCTAGCACCCCCCTATCTAAAGGGGCCCCCCAGGCTAGCACCAGTGCTGCTCAGTCAGCATATGAATCAGATACACCGGCCAAATGTGTAGAATAGCAGGATAAACCACTGGTAGTCCTCACAGAGCTTGCAAACTGTATGCATCTCTCAGGAACGTAATTGCCGTCTCTTATTTATTTCATTTTACAAACAGTTCAGAGCCTTTTAGTCCCAAGGTAGGACAAAAGGTTGCTCAAAATGAATTTCACACTGTAATGGACATCATGTTCTCCTTTTTGAATTGTTTTTAAACCTTTACACGTCTGGCAATAAATTCTGTAGAATATTATTATGAGAACATTATAAGGTAAACATTTTATAGTAATATGGTAGCTATGTCATCCAATGGCCTCTGTAGCCATCTAGTGGATTAGCCAGGCAACTGTTCAAAAAGACACTAACTATTTGATGATGTTCAATGAGAAAAAATATGTTTGTTTTCTGTGTTAGAAGGTTATTCTGTGGCCACAGGGTGAGTTACCATTAAGTGTGAGGTTGATGTGCCAGCATCAGGTAGGCTTAGCCCTTGTTCTCTGAAAATTGTAGGGTAATTTCTAAATTGCTTCTCAGAAGCTTTCCTCTTCAGAAGCCCCACATCTCAGTAATTCCATGGAAACAACAAAACACATTGTACAAAGGCACTCACTTACATAACACTCGATAACACACAATTAGTTCAAAGACCCACAGCTGTGTGATTCGGGCGTCTCCTACAAGGTCTCCTCATGCTGAAAGCAATTACACTGCAGCGTGGATATTGGTGCAATCCAACCAAAGAGTAACACTTGGAAGTGATCAGGGCTTGCTCTTTTATATTGGCGGGCGCTCAATTTGCCCACTAGTTACATCAAAGTGATGAACCTTATTTTCGACACGTAAAGGCAACACAACCACTGAACTTCAGCACATCAAATGACAAACCGCCATCAGCAACATCTCAATTTTCACCCTTTCTCTTTTCGAACCGAGATACGTTAGGATATATTCTTATGAACAGGTAGTAAGCCACTGGCGTGTTGCATCACCATACCGGGGATCAAGCTGGGTCCTTAGCCTCCTGCTGCGCTGGAAAAGACAGGCTCTGGTTACCAGCCGTCCTTCTGCAGCTTGTTTGCTATTAAATATTACAATGCGTGATAGAGTATAGGTGAATGTGAGCCCTTCTCGAGCTGTCACTCAGGAAAGAGAAAGGCTCCGCTGATGTGCCAAATAAACAGACCGCTCGGCGGCAGGTCGGGTTACGGCCCTGCTGGAATTGGAACACACTGTGCTCCAGTTGCCCGTGACGGGGTGGAGATCACCTTACCTACGGCTGCCACATGAAACAGTCCGGTACAAGTGCCCGGCCTCCGTGATGGAATAATTACTTATTCATCACGGTGGCGAAGGGGGGGGGGGGGTTGTGAATGGGGGTCCTTGTTAGATGCAGTGCAGGAAACAGCTGACACAAGAGTATCCATTACAACCCCCGAACCCCCCAATCCTCCGCCTAGGAGATGCCTGCCGGTCTCGGCTTCACTCGCACGACGCCGCGGCAGGCCAAGAGTCGCCGGTGGAATGCAGATAACAGCCCCGACCCATCACAATCATCCCTCCCGTCCTCCAAGGCACCGCACTCAGCCACACTCTCCACCTGCAGCCGCAACCACCACTGTAGATACCGACCAGCACCCAAAGGAACGACACACCGTCGTATCACCAATGTGTCTTCTTATCAACTCACTGGGTTAAAATGGCAAGATGAGCATCATTTACTCTGGTAATATCAGAAGCGATAGTGAGCTGTTAAGAGTGGACTGGATTAGGCAATCCACAGGAGTGTATGGGGGGAGGCTAACACGGCTGAGATAAGATATTTGCAAGTGTTCTTTACACACAGGGCTTGGTGAACAGGTTATCAGGCTGTCTTTTCACTCGCCGGAGGTAGCCTGATACCCAGGAGAGAAAGTGGCTCGACCGCTGGGAGACTGAGACCTCTGCCTAACTCTGTCTGTCTCCAGCCAGGCCGTTCCGACACCTGAGAGCGGCCACGCTGTTTGGGCAGTGTGAAATCTCACACGGCCAGCCACTCCAGGGGACCTCTGGCTCAACCAGGTTGGCACAGCCACACAGCGGCCCCTGCAGCTCTGCTCCCGTTCCCCTGGTTGCCTCTCCCCTGAGCACCGCTCATAAAGACCCAGCCTGTACCTCGGGCGTCGCACAGAGGCCAGCAGGTGAACTCCGTTCAATATTTATCACAGGTGCTTTCAGGATCACTGTGAAGCCGGGCAAACGCTTTAATTAAACTGGAGCTCGCCTCAAAAGCTGCATTCAAAGATGTCAATCAGCAATGGAGGGATGAGTGAAACTGTAGCCGGCCACTTTTCTCCTCACCGTGGCGACAAAGGCCCAGGGGCCCCAGGGCCCATTGTAACAGTCTGCCAGTCTCCAGGAACGTGTAACTGAAGCCCATTGTAACAGTAGTAAGCAATATGTTCCTCTGTGTGATGGGTGAGCACATTAACACAGATTCCATTCACTGCAGGACTCCAGATACCTAGGGTGTTTGTTACAATGCATTTGATTTTCAGCGACTCCTTGCAATAGCTGGCAAAGAGGGACAGAGAGAGATGAATACAATCCACTGGCCTTTGGGGTATTTTTAGTTGAGCATTTTCCACAACACAGAATTGTTATTGATAAATGTGTGTGTTTCTGTCAGAACCATACATTGAAGGGCATCTTAAATATTGTACTGCGTTATGCTGTACATGACTCCGCAGCCCAGATATCTATTGTCATTATCAATTGCAGTACAGCTTTATCAAACCTTTTTTTACCAGCCTGGTAAAGCAGCCTCTCCTCTAATTATTCGACTGTTCCCAAATTATATATCTACTGGTTCTTAGCTTACAATTCAGGTTTAAGCCTGGATATTGCGACTTGATGCAAACATTTGCTGGATTGAACTGCACTCTGTTGATGCAAACATTTGCTGGATTGTACTGCACTCTGTTGGGCATCGGACAACAGAACAACAACATACAGAATACAGAACTTGCAGTGTCTGTAAGGTCCACTGGATGGCAGCATTGCACTGCATAGAGCCAGGATTGGTAAACCACTGGAAATATTCCAACTCAAGAAACTTTTGTAAATTTGTGAATTAGTGTATGGTCATTTTGTTAATTAATGCTACAATAATGAAACACATTTAGTGTGCTTGTTTCTTTACTGTCCATGGAGTTGTTAATGGATTTACCATAAGTTAATGAGAAAATAAACTTTATGGAAAATTCTAGGGTGGCATGGGGTTAAACACCTCACTCGGATAAACGCGACCCGTAATTTTCCACCAAACCACCAAATGACAGCCAGTTTCTTTCCCACACATTCCTTGGTTGATGCTATTCTTATTCATCTAGAAAATGTTGTTGAATCATTGCTCAACTGAGCAAGTAATTCCACAAAAGCAATGTTGGCGTAAGTTGATTTTATTTTTGGTCATTTAAAACATTGTCATGTGATGAAGTGATGAAGAAACTGATTTTTTATTTCAATAGGAAGGTCTTAGGCTAAGTAATCCACTGGTTCAGAGATGAAATAATATTACTTTTTTATAGCAATCCTGTTTTGATTCATATTTGGGGCTAAATTCCCCATCCCATTTGGGGCAAAAGGCCCCCGGGGATATTTTACCCTTGAGAATATATATCGTTAAAATATAAAAAAATAATTACAAAATATTTGCTGAAATATAACAGGACTCCAGACTAATATCAGTAGTTGTTAGTTTAATGGCTAGTTTACTGAGCACTTATTAACATATAATATAATAAGCCTATCAGTTGGTATTGATATTGAATGAATTGCTTAATATCATTGATTTAATATTTTTAACTTAATACTTTGCATGGTTAACATACAAACATTTTAAATGTTATGCGCATTTGCCTTTGGATATTGGAATGTGTAATAACACGGTAAATTGGTTTTGTTAACTCACTTAAATACTGCTGTATTTAAGTGAGTTAACAATTGGAAGACGTTTTACAATAGTGGGGTAAAATGCCCCATTTACATAGTTTGGTATTTGATTAAGTTGCAATAAAATAGGAATAGTTATTTTCTAAATGTATTTGTCTGACTACAGTCAATGTGTTCATACACAAATCTAACCAAACATTGCTTTTTTGAGTCAGAAAATACAGATTCCCAGTTAACCTATACTGTATGCATTCTCCTACACCTTTCCAATTGGTTAGCATTGGGTTAAAAACAGAAATCAGACATTTCAGATTTAAATTTGCTCAGAGCGGTCAGAGTGTTCAGTTGGTGTCAGACAATGTTCCTTTGCCTCATTGCACTTTAACAATTCCTTGTGGTAAGTTGGCGTATGCCAGCGCAGTAGTTGTGTGGCCATTGACTGCGGCCTCCTCCAAGCAATTAAGTGCTGGTTGGTACTTCATGGTTGAGAGAGCAATGTGATGAAGTAACAGAACTGTTTGGAGAGGAATTGTCTACATCATCAACTCTCCCAAAACTACAGACTTCACAGATCTCCATAAAACCTAGCTTCAAACTGTGATTTTGGTTCCCTCCCCTTTTACCATTCATTTATCCCATATGGAATTTTTTATTTACTTCAAAACAATGCACCAATTGTTAAGACTCTAGCTCAAATGGGCAGGGGTGCCGCTGTGAATTTTGGGCCCCATGAAGTGATTGCAATTTAAAACATAATTAGCATTGAAAAGTTGACAAATGACTGATTATATAATTAGACTCGCCCGAAATGTAAACTACTCGCCTTAGGCAAGTGGAGGGGGGCCAGCTGAATTTCCAGTCCTGCATATGATATTGTACCAATGATGGTGATTAATTTATGATACTGATAAATTCTTGTTATACAATGTAAATATGCACAAAGGTAGATTCCTGACTGACGCTGATTCTAACTTAAACCATTCATGAACTGTGTTTATTGTGCTCACGTTTTGTTTGAAATAAATTCATTTGAAGTCATTTTCCCTCAGTTTGCTTTCCTTCTCTTTTCTTTCTCTCTTTTCTTTTTTGGTACCCCAGTTTCCCTTTCTTGGGGAAAGACATGACTCCCTCATTATAGCAGTCACTCATCGTAATGAGCTGTGTTTACAGACGAATGTGCAGGGGTTGATTAAACTGAAGTGTGCCTTTTGTAAGGGGTGAGAGTGGCCACAGAGATGTTCCGCTGTTTTATTGGAATACAAAGTTCTGTATCTCAACCAATTTATTCAGCCAATTTTAACATACATTTCATAAAAAAAATAAACAAACTTTCATTCCAAGCGTTTCAAGGGTCCTTCCCTATTGGGGCCCGGGGTTGTCAGTATCACTTCCCCACCCACTTTGACACACCTGCAAATGGAGGGGGGGGGGGGGGGGGGTGTTAAGCTTTCAAAAAGCTTGACAACACCATGAGGCCAATTTGAATGACACTGCACCAGAAGTTGTTGCCCTTTGCATTCTACTACATTATGAATTTGGCCACCGTTGCACCATTTGAACTGATGGGAATTTTCAAAAAGGACACATTTTTGCCAGAAGAATAACATTGTAAAACTGGAACAAACACAACAGGGTTTCACCAGTGAACTGCTGAATCCCTAATGAATCTCTACAAAAAGAAAGCAAATAGGGCAATATTATGGGGAAAAGTCATTTCTTTATCTTGTGTGCGAACGTTGCGTAGGTTTGGAGGTGGGGGTGTCTGCCTGTGTCTGGTAGGCCACAAGCCCATGAGTCCAAACAAATATTATTATATATTTGTTTTAAAAGGGATCAAGTGTGAAACGTAATACTATTGCTAGGTCTTAATAAATGGGATCATTTATTTTTTAATGAGATTACATTTTCTGACATCTGCTAAAGAATGTAGTGTAATGAAATGCAGCTGCGACAGACATGGTGTTAGTCGTGTTTAATATCTTGTCATACTTGAAAGGCCAGTTTGAAAGAAAATAACTGATTCCAACCTCTCAAGTCTAAGAGTTTCAGGGGACCGAGCCAACATAACAATAAAGCCTGTTTATAAGCTAAATGATGGTAAACCCGTTTGAATGGGATTTTCAATGAGTATTCTGACTCTCTGCGGTCAGTAAAGTGGGCCTTTGTGATTTTAACACTGGTAATAGTATACAAACACTTTCACTTTCTCAGCATTTTGTTTTTATGGTATTTCAACCATCATCTAGACACTACACATTTGAGAAAAATATTTTGTTTGGAATATGGCGTACTGCCATATTCATGCATGCCAATGGCATGTTGGGTTTTCTAATCCAAGTATATCATTTTAAAAGGCTGTGTGATTTTTTCCCACTCAGCCAGGAACACGATGTTGAAAAGTAAACATCCAGGAGACAGACATGGTATTGCACAGTGTCTATGTCATTTAATTGTGTTAAATAAATTGTATCTTACCACATGCCTGGCAGCTCTGGATAATTACATCAATAGGGTCAAGGGCTGTGTTGGCTTGGACATAGGGTCTTATGGGCAGCTTGACTTGGTGCATCACGTTAGCCAGCTGCTCTCTCCAAAGTACAGTTCATATTAGGACAGCCAGGATTTGGTGTGAATAGGCGTCCAGTGGCAAAGATGCAACAACAATCCAATCTAATTAATGGGGGATAACTACTGAGATAATGACTGTAATTTCATTAAAACCAATTCATTATAATCATTTGGGGATTACTACTGAGATAATGACAATAGGTTTATTAAAACCAATCCAGCATAATCATTGGGGGATTACTACTAAGATAATGACTGTGAATTCATTAAAACCAATTCACTCTAATTATTGGGGGATTATTACTGACTTAATGACTGTAGGTTTATTAAAACCAATTCACTCTAATTATTGGGGGATTACTACGGAGATAATGCCAGCAGGTTTATTAAAACCAATTCACTCTAATTACTGGGGCATTACAACTGAGATAATGACAGTAGGTTTATCAAAACCAATTCACTCTAATTATTGGGGGATTACTACTGAGATAATGACAGTAGGTTTATTAAAACCAATTCACTCTAATTATTGGGGGATTACTACTGAGATAATGACAGTAGGTTTATTAAAACCAATTCACTCTAATTATTGGGGGATTACTACTGAGGTAATGACAGTAGGTTTTGCTGATGCTCCAGATCAGGGGTGTCAAACAGGTTCCACAGAGGGCCGAATGTCTGCAGGTTTTTAGTATATAGGGGAGGGTAGAAACTAACCAATTAGTGACCTAATTAATCAATCAAGTACAAGCAAGGTTAGAGTGAAAACCTGCAGACACCCAGGCCTCTGTGGAACTGGTTTGACACCTCTGCTCCAGATACTCTAGTCTAACTAGTCTAAAGGCCAGTTTCATTGATTGTTTAATCAGCACCACAGTTTTCAGGTTTTGTTATGATACATTTTTTAAGCATAAACTTGAATTAGCAAACACAATGTGCCATTGGAACACAGGAGTGATGGTTGCTGATAATTGGCTTCTGTACGCCTATGTAGAGATCATATAAAATCAATATACAATAGTCATTTACAACATTAACAATGTCTACACTGTAATTCTAATCAATTTATTCTAATACTTTTAAGTGACCCCAAACTTTTGAACGGTAGTATATAATTGAGTGCAATGGATTGTACTAGTTTAGTACGGTTTTTGATATATTAGCATTTCATATTCCTTTTTATATTTGTCAATTCGGAATTGTCCGGAAACTACAATGAGTTATTCTGTGAGTCCGCCAGGGAGGATAAGTGGTCCAGATCAGGCCATACTGGACCTAACACGTGGGAGAGTAAAACGTTTTTGTCATTGGGCACACCTCCTTCCAATCACTTCCAGTTTGCCTCTTGCTGCCCGCCTCCCGATGTAAACGGGCAATGCGATTGGTTATTGTCAATGGTTACATCCAAGGTCAGAGGTGAATGGACAAAAGTAACCCATCCTCACATCACACCACTCGCTGCTGTCAAAGACTCCGCTGTAGTCGCAGATGCTCGTCATGATGTGAATTTTATCATACACCTTTGGAAAGCCATGTCTGAAACCAGAGTGAAATAAACAAATATTCACCAATCCTTTTGGATCAACGATTCAGGATTGCTTGTCAGTTTATTTCACACGGTAAGTACTACAGTAGTTTGATAGCATTGTTGATAGGTCCTGAAATTAATTATATAGCTAGCTATATTGTAGCTACCATGCTACCTGTGTACACCTTGCATGCCGGTGTGGTGTGTTAAATAGCATCTAGCATTGCAGTATCTCCTTTCTGTCTAGCTCTACTCTCTAATGTGTGTATTTTTTGTTATATTCGGCTCGTTCACTTCTAAGCCCAGTTACGGCACCGCATACGAACATATTGAAAAGATCGAATGCTTTTGGTCTATTGTTGGAAAATAGTTAGCCATAACGCGATACACATTGCAACTTAACGTGACCGTCATCATGGTAGTGTATCAAGCTAGCTAGCTAGTAGCTACTTTGCTTGACTTCACTATTTGACATAACTTGGTTTCCCATTCATAAGATTCACCAGTTATGGTCCAGGGTACGCGGACGGCATACTTGCATGTATCCCTACGTCGACACCCATTTCTGTTCACGATTGCCTGCGATTTATCTGCATGGATGCTGGTCTTGTTTTTCTGGTCCAGCAAGCGACCAAACTGTTGACAAGGTGTGTCAATCTTGTTCTGGTTTTTCTGGTCATGTTTTAGCGTGACTGCTTTTGTCAACGTTAGCATTGTAACTTAAATCAGCCATCAAGTATTTTCTACCAATTATTCATTTTGCGGACTGTTTGGAATGATGCCTTTCAAAATCCTACATAGTGAATTCATTTGTGGTTGGTAATTAGCCCTACATTAGAACTAACCATAATTTTACAGCATTGTATTAATGTTGAGGATAGGGAGATTATGCACTCAGTATAATTCTTTAGCAATGTCTTGCAAAATGTTGGTGTAACTTGTCTCAATTGTGCAATCTAAAGCAGCCCATGCCAGATGCCCTTGTGTCATCATGCTGTGGCCCTGACTTACTTGAGGACTTAGCCCTAAGTACTGCTTTAACATTAACTGTGGTTTGGACTCCCCTGTTCTTTCTCCAGTGTTCGCAGCCTGCCAGCGGGGTGACGGTCCAGCCATGGCACAGCAGGACGCACCTGACAAAAAGGACCCTGCCAAGGACCTCCCTGTCCTGCACACCAACTTTATCATAGGTTCTGTGTCAGAAGAGAACTCTGAAGATGAAATCCTTGGGAAACCAGATCTGACGCTGGGCCTGGAGGACAAGGAGCGCTCCACATCCCCCACTTCCAGTCTCAGCTCTGAGAGCAGCACCTACGAGGTGGGCTTCGACCACATCGATGGGCCCCACATGAGGTCAGAACCCGGGCTTTTTTTCTGTTTGTCTCCCTCTGAGCCTCCCTGTTTGGCTTGATGTGTGTCCTGGGATGGCAACCATAAACAGTGTTTTTACTGAGACTGCTTGTATACATTATACTGAATGGTGCTGGATTGGGGTGTGAGCATTTAAATGACTGAGATCCTTAATGTTAAAAAAAGTCCTTCACCGAAGATGATTTTGCTTGTTTTTTTGTCCTTAAATAAAATCAATTATTAACTAAGTACATTTCTGAAAATATATAATGTTGTCCACAGGCTGGTGTTCATTTGGAGCCCTGGTTTAACACTCCTGCTAGCTGGCCTGGTGGCCCCTTGTGTACTTGCCTTTATGTGGGTAGGGAAGGTTTGAGAAAAACATGGACAGGACAGCTTCACACCCTGGCAGTCTGCTATAGAGGAGCTGTTTGTTCTGGGACCACTGTTCTCCCCTTCCGCTTCTGCAGTTCCTCTGCCAACAAACTCCGCCCAGTGCTCCCCAGTTGTCCTTTGGGTTACAGGGCTCGTTCACAGCCACTGCTCCAGACTAGTCAATAACCTTGTTATTGCAGATTGATGGCCATGCACCACACTTGATTTGATTGGATACATGGAGCTGGTACAAATAATATGGCAATGTTTTGTTAATGTACCCATTGCCTACACTTACTGTGTACATTTAGAAGGATGTACTTCAGATTTGTTTTATGTAATCTTTGTTGTTGTTGCAAACTGTGTTTTATTTCCATTTGGACTAGTAAGACTATATATTCCTGCCACAGGTCTGAAGTATTGTAATGAAATTATTGTAATGAAAAGTAATGTTACTGTAATGTCTGTATGACAGTGGTTGGTCAATACAAAGTAGCCTGCCTATAGACAATATGGACCCACTAGAATTTTTTTCTAAGCTAACTTTTGTTGCGGCAGTGCCACAGAATTTCATGCATTGAAATTAATACATTTTACGTATTTATTTTACATACTCCCCGCTACAGTACATGCTTCACAAAATTACGAAATGTCATGGTTGGAAGCCTCTTTTACTGTCTGTTGGGATAGGCCTCTACCAAATGTGCGCATCTATATTTGGCAGTGTTTTACCATTCTATAAGCATTGTCATGTTCTGTGGGTGGTGTTGGTGGACCGCTATTTTAGTCATGCCACACATTTTTGGTTGGATTTTGCTTCGGGCTCAGATTAGGCAACTTATTGACATTGACTATTTTTATTTTTTAGCTAATGTACTGTAACTATGCCTGTGTGCTTTGGGTTGTTCCCATGATAGGATGGTGAATCCCAGTCTGAGCTTTCTTGAAGTCAGCAGACTTCAAGGGATGGTGCTTTGATGATGTACCTTTGTGCATCTAGGAGGAAAAGTTAGACTAGTTATATAATTTCCTTAGAAATTATTTTGTCATAAATCAGCAGGTTTCGGGGGTAGGCCTTCTTAGCAGGAATTGGTTTTCTTCGAACCACCATACCAAGTCAGATTCATGGAGTGCCTCGGATTTTGCTTTGATTCAAGACAAATTGTCCCTGGGCCCTCTAGGACAATGGATGCCTCTGCTGCTAATCCTTTAGGAAGCATGGTCATGATTATCTAAACATTTAGTACTTATGAATAGTTTGAAATCGCTTGAACGGTAATGCAGTATTTAAGTAATTTTAGTATTTAACCTGCGTAAGTTTGGTTGTTGTTGTTGTCTGCAGTATTTACGCAGTCAACATGTCTTCGGAGATTGTTTATGCTTTCCCTGCACACACCAGTGTCAGATGCAGTTCATTTCTTTAATCCCCAGGAAGGTTGCCTGTGTGGCAAAGCTTTGCAGAACTCTGTCTGAGGCTGAGGCAATGTCTGGAAGGGCAAAGTAGAATTCCCAGGAGGATTACAAAGTCTGATCTGTCATTCAGGTCCCAACTTAGCAAGGCAAATGCGAGGCCTGAAATCAACTATGAGTTATTGCAAGTATAATTTAATAATAGCCTGAAATATTTAAGTAATAGCCTGCATTTTCATTCACACACTGACACTGTGTCATCGGCCCCCCGTGTTGCCTCGACATTTCCTTGGTTTTGGGGGAAGTTCCGTTCACCATATTACACAGTTGGCTCAAACTTCGATCACACCTGCAACATAAAAGCCATTCGGTTTAAAGGGAGTTTGTTCAGTCCCGTTTGTTGTGCACAACCAGACAAGGCTCGCATGCAAGATTGTAGGTTGCACTGTAAGCTGTTCCTGAATGCAACTTATAAGAAGCATATGATGGCCAGGTAGTCAGTGACCATGTTATTTTCATAGTTATATTCCTTGTTACATTTTAAAACTTGAAAATGTAAAATATTATCGCGTGCACAAAACAGATTTTTCTGATTTAGAAAGTAAACGCTGGCCAATATATTCACAATGTTCTTTGGACCGTGTGATCGCAAATACAGAAATAATTGAAATCTGTGTCTTCTGCCAAGACACATGTGGAGCAAAGAACACGTTATCTTAGTTGTCTGTGATTCCCTACAGAGTTCAGATTCTGTTTTCTCATATCAACTGAAAGTGAGCAAACAGGACCGAATTGGTCCTGAAACCACTCGAGCACCAATGATGGCAGTGTGTTGATTTTAGCAATCTGTTATCATCGAAGATGTACATCATATGTACCGAACGTTAGCTAATGGCCGCCACAGCACACACTAGGCCGTTCTAATCAGCCTTGTTATCGCCACCTGATGATGTCATGCCACTAATTACACTTCTGCAGGGCTGTAGGCAGGCTGTTAAATCATAGCTGGCAGCCTCAAAGATCAACGAAGCCCAGGTGTGCTGATTTCCCAGGCTTGGGAAGGCATGAAGTTAAATCAGATTGGAATTTAAGAAGTGGCCTTGGCAGTTCAACAGTGTTCCACAACAGCTGATCGCATGGCTGCTGCAAAACCGGTCACTGATTGCGGTGGCTGTTTCGTTTGGCCTCGGTCCTATCACTCGTGTACGCTGGTGCTAGCATTCGTACCTTCTTATTAAAGACATAATATGGGGCTTGGGGGTGGGGGTGGGGG
>JACXGJ010015587.1:0-13331 GCA_016801105.1 Esox niger | reverse complement strand
GTGTGTGTGTGTGTGTGTGTGTGTGTGTGTGGTACATGTGCTAGGGTAGGGGTTTGTAAGAGGAAATATACACACACACACATGCACGTTCACAGTGTTTTCCTTGGATTGCTCGTTTCCTTTCTGCTTTGTCTGAGTCATCCTAGGAATGTCATGCCTGAGCCCAGGTCGTTTTGAAAAGTGTTTCTTTCTGCCAGTCTACAGAGCAGTACTATGCGGGAGGTCTGTGCCTGGACAGGGTGAATTGTAAAGCATCAGTTGTGATTCAGGTGGGGGATGCCGCCAAGTGTTTTTCTCAGGATCATATAGTCTTGACCAGAGGTATTATAAAAATTATGCGTATTTTCCTGTAGATAACGTTTGAAATTCAATTATTGTTTGATATCCACATATGTGCTTCTTTGATATGCTGTTGAACCAAAAAAAATTAGAATAATTAATTGAGCTTATTCAAATGAAAAAAATACTAAAATGGCCCTGAAAATACTATTGCTACCTTGAATGAAGTACGTAGAAACAATTTGATTTCAAGCAGACGATTCTCCTTTACATTGGAATTGAACTCACCTGTACCTGCTATCCAAAAACCACTAATACAACAACTTTGAATGTAATTTTGTGTCTTTGTTCACTGCAATGAGCACGGAGAAAAGAAAGAAAACCATAGACTTGTCTGAGTAGGTCACAAGATTTTAGCCAAGCATGGACCATTTCAAGGCAACCAGTGCATCCCCAGAGACCTTAGTGTCCCTGTTTCCTTGGTTATAAGGTTATTAAGAAGTTAAAGGCCCATGCCACTGTAGCCTACCTCCATGAACGTGGCTGCAAGTGAAGAACTTAATGGAAGGTCACTGCAAACGTTTGTTTGAATGGTGAGAACGCCCCTCAATCATCTACCACTCGGATTCAAGTTGATGTTCAGACGTATGGTAAACCAGTTTAACGGCATACCGTCTGTCATCAACTCCATGAAAGAGGGCTTCATAGGACCCAAGAAGAACCCACTGAGGAGAGAGACATAAGAAAGCCAGACTGCAATTTGCCAAAACACACCTGAACATGCCATAATTTCCCGTGGACAGATGAGACCAAATTAGAGCGTTTTGGTAAAGCACAACATCTCTATGTTTACAGAAAACAAAATGAAGCCTTCAAAGAAAACACTACCACAGTCAAACATGAAGGAGGTTCAGGGATGTTTTGGGGTTTCTTTGCTGCCTCTGGTACTGGGAGCCTTGAAAGTGTGCATGACATCATGAAACCAGGAGAATCCCATGGCATTTTGGACATTTTGGGCAATGTTTAACGTGTCAGAAAGCTGGGTCTCCTCTGGAGCAGTTTGCACAAGTAGAGTGGGCCAGACTGCCAGTCCTGAGGTACCCCCATGGCGATCGAAAATGCCTGATGGCTGTTATTTTGGCCAAAGGCTTTGCAACCAAAAAATTCAGCCTAGGTTGTCAAAAGGTTTGCCAGTGCCATTGCTGTTCATTTTCTGATTTCAAAGGATACATTAGGTCCTGAATCAAAAACAAAAGTTCTGTTATAGTATTGTGAAATAAAGAATTGTGGAGACAAAAATTATGTGGTTAGCTTTAGAGACAATAATATGGTTAGTTTTAGAGACAATGTTATTTGAAGGAAATGCAAGGGTGCCAATACTTATTGGCCACAACTGTAGATACTTATACTTAATTATAAATGTAGATACTTATGCACTTATATACATTCATATTTACTCCACTACATTCCTAAAGACGGTATGTGCAGCTTTATCTTCAACACGTTTTCCATAACCAACAAAAGTACATTTGGAATGCTTAGGCAGCACGGCAATATGATTCATTATCCACACTGAACAATATAGCACATTGTCATCCTTGACGCACACACTCACTACAAGTACAGCATTTGTAAATATGTCCGAAGGGTTGGAGTGTTGACCTTACTGTTTATTGATACATAAAAGGAGTACTTCAAAACAAGACATCTGGTGTTTTTGAAGGGCTTGCACTTGCATGCACATGACATAGCTTATCATACAGCATTTAGAGGTTCATCATGTCGGTTTATGTGAGTTAATTGTTCCATGTTCTGGGTGTGAATCATCTATTGGAAGTCGACTGGGCAGGAGGAGTCGGGCATATCACTGGGCGGGACACAGATAAGCCGGCTGTAGATAAAATGTGAACACTGCCAGTTCATGGAATGTTTCTGCCCCTCTGCTCTCGTTTCTAAGTGCTTCTTTTTGACATCTGGACCGGAGAGAAGTGGACTATGTTGACTGTGAGTGAACCTCCCTCAGGGCCTGAAGCTGTAGCTAGCCAGTCCAACCCGGCCCAGTGCCTTGGTGCTCACCCGTCCCCTCACCCAGAGTCTATGGCTCTGTGCCAGGCTATCACAGGACCAGCCAGCCGCCTACCGGACGGATACGCTCAGATGGGGTTGGAGATTACTGGCTCTGAGCTGATTCGAAGGAACAAGTCAAGCAGACCATCCGTACCCAAAACTAATAAATAGGAAGTCGTTTGATTTATGTACTTCCACTTGGCAGTGCAGATCTCCCTGAAGAAACAGTGTTTATATTGCAGACACAGCGACAGCCACATGTTTCTACTTTTTCCTTTTTTCTTGGACGTACATCAAAGAACCGTTTTGCGCTTCAGTCTCTCAATCTGAAAACTGTTCTGAGGAGTCTATTTGGTGTTAAATGAGACATAGCAACATGTTGCATGCTATACGGTGAAGGAGTGTTTGTGTCACGGCCTCTCTTTCCAGGGACCCCCCAGCAGAACACAGCCTTCTGGCCGCTCCATGTCTTAAACCTCATTGTAACAACTTAAAAATGTAAGATCACTGCATTCCGCTGATGGCTTGTGGCTGTTTATATCCCGTGCTGGGCATATACCCCGTACATGCAGTAGTAAGCAGGAGTACTACTTATTCATGTCAAGTCCTTCGGGCTCTAGTGGCACTAACCATAGCTCCCTATCTCTGCTGTGGGTCTCTCTTAGCAGGTGTTCCACTCCTCCAGTTCATTAGGCAGATAATGGTGTACTACAGACCCCCAGGTTATCACAGCCTGGCTGATGATTACACACTGGCTCTTTTGGAGCCATGGGGACTTGACTGGAGATTGGGCCGGCCTCCTCAAACTGTGATTCACCAGCTCAGTCTGACACAAATACACTTGTCAAGAGGGTTGAAGATAAAGCAGCCCTGGACTTGGTCTCCTTTAAGTTTCCTGGTTACAACTTGTTTAGAAATGTACACTTCAGGCTTCATGTTTTAGGTACAGTATAAAGACTGTAGGCAGCTGTATGCTTAATTATTACTGCATTACAATCCGTTCTGAGTCCACAACAGTATGTACATTTGCAGAATATTCTCAATAAATCACGTACATCAAATACTTTTTGTCACATGCATTGTTTTGCCAGGTATGTTCACTGAGAACATGTTTTGTTTTGCTGAAACAACCTGGGAGCAATTAGGGTTTACGACCTTGCTCAGGGATAGGGCACATTTTTTACCATGCTGGTTTGGGGATTCAATCTAGCAACCTTTCGGTTACTGGTCAGATGCTCAAACTGCCAGGCTACGTGCCGCCCCTTAAGGTTGACTGTCTTGTTAATTTGGTGGTGTTATGGCTTGAGGGTAGAAGCTGTGAGGAGTCCTGTCAGTTACAGACATGAGGCAGTGGTTTACAGTATAGCCTGTAACTGGAGTGCTTGTTCATAGCCTGGTATAAAGGTCTTGGATGGCCTTCTTTTTGTCTGTTTGTGCCACACTCTGAAAAACCTGATGATACAAAGCTGTGATGAAGCCCATTAAGATGCTCTCAACTGTGCAGCTATAGAACTTGTTGAGGATCTGAGGGCCTGTGCATCATCTTTGCTGAGGCGCTGTCTGGGTGTGCACCCTGTTTACTGGTGATGTAGGAACAGAGAAACCTAAAGCTCTCCACCCTCTCATTCATATTCATCTCTTGCCTGGTCCATCTGAGTGCTATTTGCTAGTACATCTACCAGCTGGATGTTTTGATTCTGTGCAGGGTTCTGCTTTGAATGTGTGCACAGTTAAACAGTATCAGGTGCCCATCCAGGCTTCACGTTGAGGATTTGACAGTGCCTGAAGACACAAACGAGATCTGTAACCAGAGCTGGCCCTCCTACCAATGCTGCTCTTCTTACTCACAGAGCTGAGCTCCAGTCCCATCATGTACACACATTTCTGTGGGCTGATTCAGGCCTGTTGGTCCACCCAGATGACAATATGTCAGGTTTTATACAGTTACTTTGCATCCATACTCTCCCATTCAAAGTTACCACAAGCCCACCTTGCTCTGCGGTTGTTTTGTTAGGCGTCTTCTTCATTTTTGGCCTGGAAATAGACACTTTGGCTAATGAAACTGTGTTCTCTGGGTCCTTAAAGCTATTCCTTGTTAACCAACATGTTTTCATTAGGAAAAAGTATTATTATTAGATTTGAACATGATATGTATAGTGACAGATCTCAATGTAGAGCACCAACTAGTTTGTCTGACTCCACAACTTAAAACTATCCCTAACACCAAGGAAGCGGGGGGGAGGCGGGGGGGGGGTTGATCATTATGTGAAGTAGATCCCTGTTTTCTTGGTTATCATCTCTAAACAAGTGTGTTGCGTTTCGCGTGATGTCAACAGAACATTAACTTCATTGATAATGAGCTGCATTTGGTTTGAAACGTATTGCTGAGCACTGCTGTTTGAATACCGTTGGTGTTTATAGGTGAGACATTAAAACACAATGAGAGCGGCAGGCATTCAAATCCTCCTCATCCTGGGTTGGATAAAGACACTGGAGGTCATGAAGGTGTCATCCTGAGTGAGCCTCTTCTCTGTGTGTTCTTTACCTATCTGAGCATGAAGCTGCAGTGTTTGCACAGGTGAGAAAGGGCACCTTGGAGTGAATGAGAGATTGGAAATCCGCTGTCATCCCTCCCTCCATTGTTCTCTCCATTCCCATGGACTTAGCTTGTCGGAGCAGTGCACTCTTGCAAGACCAGGCCGAGTGTTCGTTCCAAGCAATTTGTTCTCGTTGTGGGGCCCCTCCTCGTGAAGCTTGCTTTGTGGCAATCTTTTTGTTCCGCGGTAAAATGCTGGGATTACACAGCCTTTAACCAGGAGGATTACAGAAGCCTACCAACCAGCAGCACTCCTCACAGCTCTACATTTATATTGTGACAGACGTGAAGCCGTGAATAGGCCCATTCCGTGCGTTTGTCCCATTGACTCAGGGCGTTGGAGGGCTGCTCTTTAGAATCCTGTGGTTTTCTAAGAACACCGACATTCCATGCATTTAGAACCTGTGGCTCAACAGAAGGGCCTCCTTAATAGCTTTCATCCCTCGCTCTGCTGCTGTTTCATCCCTTCAATGGCAGCTAAAGCCCACGTCTGCCTGGACCTGGTTCAGCGCCATAGGTCACACAATGTTCTGAAACTAAGCAGCCCAGAAACATGTGCCCCAACTTTCTCCAGTCTGCTACTAATAAGGGCCCATGCCTAGTGTTCCCTGATGAAAGCGATATGGGGAGTGTCCACCCTGTCACACTGTTAGCTGCCAGCAGCAGGTTTGTGTAAGGCCAGGGTGATCAGTATGACTGTCTGCCTTTTCTGGTCCCCCATGGTCCTTCCTGGTTTTCCCTGGTCCTTCCTGGTTTTCCCTGGTCTTTCCTGGTCCTCCCTTGTCCTTCCTGGTTTTCCCTGATCCATCCTCACCCTCCCTTGTCCTTCATGGTTCTCCTTGGTCCTTCCCTGTGCTCCCTGGTCCTCCCTTGTTCCCTGGTCCTCCTTGGTTGTTCGTGGTTCTCCCTTGTCCTTCATGGTCCTCTCTCATTCTCCCTGGTCCTTCATGGTTCTCCCTGGTCCTCCCTTTCCTTCACGTTTCTCCTTCATTCTCCTTGGTCCTCTCTGATCCTTTCTGGTCCACCCTGGTCCTCCCTTGTCTTTTATGGTCCCCGCTTCTCCCCGATTTTCCCCTAATCCTTCACCGTCCTCCCTCGTCCCTGGTCCTCCTGGGCCGGTGCTGCCCAATCTTGTCTGGGTGATTGTTATGCAAGCAGCCCTACCCTGCTATCCCAGTCAGCTCTGCTCTGGCACGCAATCCAACAGTGACAGACAGACTGGCAGCGGTAGCTAGCTGGGTCTGAGGGGGGTAAGACACGGCCGAACAGGTAAACATTACATAGCGTGTAGAGCGCAAGCCAGACCAGGATAAGCAGCCTTGCGTGAGATATTTGCTGTCTGTCTGTGTGGACTGTTGATACAAAAGTTTGTGCTTAATAAGCAGGTGCTCATTGTGATGGGCCGGCGTCCTACAACATTACCCAGAATCCCTGTGGAGCTGTGGCTGTGTTTATGAGGGCAGATTTGGCCCACCTTTCCCTTCCCTGTGGTCTGACTGCTGGTGGTCCACCCGGGCTGTGAGCAGATACATGGGGGTCTGTACAACACTGGGTGACTACAGGCCAGGATCTGGGACAGATTCCCTTCTTATCCGCCAAGATCCAATGGGAATCAACTTGGAATCTGAGCCTCCATGATTCAGTGGGTGTACCCCCCGCCTCCTTAAGTGGCTCCCACTTCCGACTCCCACTTCCGACTCCCTCTTCCGACTCCCTCTTCCGACTCCCTCTTCCAGACACAATTTTATGAGATATGAACATACTTTCCCTGGACCCGACGTATGTTCACGCCAATGCAACGATAGTGGGGGGCTACGTTGTCGCCCTACCTCTCGCTCCAACCAAGCACCCACCTCTCCACATGGCCACTGGCGTCAGAGGGAACAGATCAGGCCTTGTGCCCTCGCCAGCTTCTGCCGCAATGGAGTCCAAGCAGACATAGGCTCTGCTCCAACAACATGCTGGAGCAACAAAATAATACCAAGTAAAAGAGTGTAATGTTCTACCAAGCTCTCAAGTTATGGTGTCTGTCTGTCTGTTCTGTCTGTCTGTCTCAGGGGATGGGTGGCTGTAGCAGGATGAGTGGGACAAATGGACCGGGAGCCAATTAAAACGTATTATGATGACACTCTTGCAGTAACGCCCGGCTCAAATCCAGCCAATCGCAAACTCCCATGCGGTTGCCATTCCTGCGTTAAATGAACCTTGCGATGCAGAAACCAAGTGACCCCTTTTCCCAGTAGATGGTAGGTGTCCCTCGGTGGAGAGGGTGATCAGCAGTGAAGACTGAAGCCCTGTGGTAAGAGGAGGAGGGACCTCGCTGCCACAGCCGGACCGAGTCATTACACTGGAGGAGAGCAGGTCAGCGCTAGTGAGGGGTGACTGGGTGGGAGTGAGAGACGCCGGGGTGAACCAGAGGTAAACAGGGGGATTGTTTGCCTAACTCAGTTGACCAGCCCTCCTCTTGTCTCCCATCACTCCTAACCCCATACCTTACCATGGCTGGACACATCAGGCCCAAAGCGGAACGCCTCATCGCTGATAAGGAACCTGAATTCCACACATGACAGAGAACGGGCTTTGTTTGGTCTAACAGGCCTATCAGTGAGGGCAAACATTACATTACAATACACCCCTCCCCCACCCCCGTGCCAGGATATGGGTGCACAGATAAGCAGAGTTGCTCTGTTATCCAGATCAAACCAATGATGGAGGACATCTTGGCAGGACTGTGTTTACGGCTGGCTATCTTCTCCCTGGTGACATCAGCAGCACTGGGGTTTTTCACTGTGTTGCTGTTGAACGTTTACATGAATCAGCCACATCAGTGTTCTGACTCAGGCTGTGACTGTGTCACAAAGGCCCGTTTAACACGTCTTTTTTGATGAATAGTTTGATATAACTGCACTTCTCTCCCTTGTTGTATTCTGAAGTTCAGGTTTCCCTCCCAACCGTCTTCCAATCTCTGTCCCGCCCCCTCTGTTTTTCTGGATCGCCCTGCAGCATCCTTTACCCTCGTCATTTATCCAGGCAGAGTGCTGTGGAGGTCCGTTTGAAGCTCTCTGTGCGACACCAGCCCAGCGCTGTTCCTCCTAAATCTGGTGAGGCCGCCTGGTCTTCAAAGGTCCTTGGAGGCTGTGGTGCTGGGGAAGCATCCTTCCCTCGTAAATCCTCCCTGAAATAAAACCCACTATCAATATGTCTTGAACAGAGTGGGCCACCAGGGAACAGCGCAGTCAGGCTTTAAGGGATCCCTGGCTACTCATAGGTTTGGCGACCTCTCTCCAACGCAGATTAAATCTCCTGGATAGTTCCAGCTGTTGTGGATGATTCATTCTCCACCTCTGTCTGACCATCAGACCAATAACAGGTTCACCACTGCACTGGATTACATTTTAGTCATTTAGCAGATGCTGTCGTCCAAAAATGACATTAAGTGCGTTCATCTCATGGTGCCCCGGTGGTTCAACCACACAAATCAGCAGTGAGAGGTACCTGAATGAGTTAGATGTAAGCAGAGTCAGTGCTTCAAAGTTATTTCATGTAGCCTTAAAAAATGGTAGGGTTTTGGATATGTTTTAAGATGGGCAGTAATAGCAGCTTAATAGGATGGGTAGGCCTGCATTCCTAGTGGTGGGAGAAGGAATGTTGTTTGATTTTATTTCATTTGCTGTAGGTCATATCACTGGGAGGTCTGTCAGTCATGGTGTCTGTCGTGCAAAATCCCATCTGCTGATGGAATTAATGTCTTGGGTTCTCAGCTCACCAGCCAGCACCCAGCTATGCCTGTGGCCCTAAACATAAATAAAAGACACTTCGTGGGGAATATTTTCAACAAGACACATGAGGAAAGAAGAAACATAAGAAGTCTGACATTCATTTCAGATCAATGTTTCAACACATCTGTCACTCTGTGTATGTGTGCGTGTGCGTGCGTGTATTTGTGCAGCATAGCCCCCTGTTTTTCACTGCTGGCTGCCTCTGAAGCAAAGAAGGGTCAGTACTGGTCTGTCCTTGAATGTGGTGTTGGAGGGCCAGTAGGGGGCATTCTTCCCTCTGGTCAAAACATATCCCCCAGGGCAGTGAATGGGGCATTGCCATGCGTAGGGTCCAGTCTTTTGGATGGGACGTTACATAGGCATCCTGACCTTCTGTGGTCACTGAAGATTCAGTGGCACTCATTGTACGAATAGGCTTGTCAACCCCTGTGTCTTGGCAAAATGTACAATCCATATCCTCATGGCCACCTAAACATCCCCAGCTTTCAGTTGGTTCTTCACTACCCCCACCAAATGTATTCTTACTAGTACTGTTCACACTACATGGATGCAATGAATGTATGTGAATTGCTCTGGATGAGAGCATCAGCAGAATGACTAAAGTGTAGATGTAAAAAATGTGGGTGTGGATATCAGAGAGCAACCTGCGGAGTGAGCGATATCAGACGTGGGATGTAGCAGTTTTCAGTGAAGAGGAGTGAGGTGCTGGAGCAGGGATCTTGGAGCTGGAGCAGGGCTCTAGGAGATGGAGCAGGGCTCTAGGTGCTGGAGCAGGGCTCTAGGTGCTGGAGCAGGGCTCTAGGAGATGGAGCAGGGCTCTAGGTGCTGGAGCAGGGCTCTAGGTGCTGGAGCAGGGGTCTCATGCTTACTGCAGGTGGAGCATTTCATTCACACTGCTTCCCCTGCTGGCCTCATGCACTCACTCCACACACACTCACTCCACACACACTCACTCCACACCGCTCACTCCACACACACTCACTCCACACACACTCACTCCACACACACTCACTCCACACACACTCACTCCACACCGCTCACTCCACACACACTCACTCCACACACACTCACTCCACACACACTCACTCCACACACACTCACTCCACACCGCTCACTCCACACACACTCACTCCACACACACTCACTCCACACGGCTCACTCCACACGGCTCACTCCACACGGCTCACTCCACACACACTCACTCCACACACACTCACTCCACACCGCTCACTCCACACCGCTCACTCCACACCGCTCACTCCACACCGCTCACTCCACACACACTCACTCCACACACACTCACTCCACACACACTCACTCCACACACACTCACTCCACACACATCCACCTTCTGTTGGTCAATGGGTTTATCCCAAATTCTCTCCCTCTCATTCTCTTACACACAACTGTACACATGCACGCATGTGCACGCGCACACACACACACACACACACACACACACACTCAATACATTAGGGAGGCCAGCCCTCCAGGCATACTACTCACATTAGAGCACTTGTCTCAGAATGCTCTCAGCACCCTGCAGGTGCGTGCGTGCGTGCGTGGCCTCACTTCATCTGCCTCACTTCATACCCAGGCAGATTGGAAGTGGTTCGGCTGGCGCCCCATCTGCCAACAGATTTAGTCAGCCTTTACAGAGTGGTTGCGGGAGCCCCTCTCTCCACCGCCTCGACCCAGAATGTATACAGTGGGGTGTAGGCTCTGTCTGCACCCCAGAGCGGCTCAACAGCACTCCCCAACCCTAACCCAGCCCCTCACGCCACTTCAAAGCCGCTCCGCCAGCCTCCGAGCCGGCTCATGTGACACCCAGAAACCTCTGTGACAGGACCAGCCAGCCGTACTGACGCCCGGCTGACTGACTAACTGATACACAGACTGTTTGACAGCCTGACAGATAGATAGACGTTTATACGTTTGTGTGTCCCCTCCTCCTTCCACTGGGCCCGTTGAGTGACAGAACCATATGTTAGGCTGCAGGCCGGTGGGTCAGATCAGGGGGAAGGAGAGTCTCCGACTCACTCTCACCTGGTCCCGTCTGACTTACTGGCAGTCAGGCCGTTTCAATGATGGAACTAGCCAGATATTTAACCTGGCAGCAAGTCATACAGTGTCTTCGTTTCGAATGAATTAAAACCACTCGTTTTCCCGGTAAGGTGAATTAAGTGAAGGCGAAAGCCAGAGTAATGATCATTTTATGAGAGAATGCTGTGTTAACATTAAACCCTGTTGGAACACTTCTTTATGGTCTGTCTACCTTTGGTGCTATTTGCGGAGACGGAGGAATTTTTATTCCATACTTGGTGCAGTGAAACCATCTTGGTCTAACATTCTGGAATGTACTGTAATTTAATTCCTGCACCAAAACAATCTTTACTTTTGCTCCTGCTTTTTCTTCTGGCACTTTCCTGGAGGAGGACCAATAGACTCCAGGTGAAAACACTTCACTCCTAGTGCCGAGAAAGAGAGAGGGGGAGTTTCGTTTTTCAATTTCCATAACCTTGGCAGTTCTTGCAGCAGCTGCTGGTACAGCCACAGGATGTGACATTACCAGGCAGGCATGAATGAGCAGTCCCATCCAACACACAAACACACAAACTCACACACACCCACATTGGCCCTCAACTGTCCAACACAGACCCCGTTCCTCTGGTGAGGCACTTCAGGAGGGCCAGAGGAAATGGAAAGGGAGCTCTCATGAGAGACTTGGAGCGCTGAACGAACAGAATGAAAAGAACCTTGTGCACGCAAGGGCAATACGAAATAAGAAGAGGGCAAGACATTCCCCCCTCAAATAGTTGAGTTAACGCCCCCAGATTCGCCCCTCGTGCATCTTGAGTAGGGTTGTGTTTTCGAGTGGACTTTGGGTGGACCCTAGTTGGTTTGTTTTTCTGATAGGAATGTTCCCATGGGCTATCCTAACCCCATTCTGTATACACCTTCTCAAACAGGGCCTAACTGTGTCAGTGAGCCACGTAGAACGTGTGCGCCCACGTGTTCGTTGGTGTGCGCACACGTGTCAGAGAGTAGTAGGTTTGGTGACCGGGTCGTGTTTTAGTTAGGGGGAGGATGGCGCCGGATCTGACTCCATTTTGTTTTCCATGGTTCATCTGGCTCACCTGCCCCTGGTCATTAGACCCTCGGTCGCCCACGGCAACAGAATGAATAGAATGTTTCATGTGACAGAGGTGTTTTATTTACAACCAGCAGTGAAACGTAGAACCGCGTTTGAATTCGGCTGCAGGGGAAACCTACAGTCCTGACCATTCATGAATAGTGGAACTCTAATCCATAATTGATTTCAATGATTTAGCCAGCAAATACACAAGGCTCATTGATAGAATAACATGGAATGAAAAGTCCTGGGAAGTATGAAAGGAAACCCCCTTCATGGCCATTGGGGCATGATTCAGGCGTGGATCCTGTCTACTGCAGGCTACTGTATAATATCCGTGAGCAGAACATCTTACCACATGTTGAGCACTGGCTCTTATGAGTCAGTTATTCACAAAGCCACCCCTTATATATGTACGCTGATGTTTTTCTTGTTGTGCTCCATCTGGATGTGATATTTTGAGAGAAACGCTGTAACAAGAAAATAAAAGGAACTACTGGAACAACTATTCACAGCCCCCCCCTGCCTTTACCAGGTCCGCCTTGGGTGAGTCGTCAGGTGGAGGAGCGTCAGACCGCCAGGCTGGGCCGAACGGTGCGTCTGGCCTGCCCCATCGAGGGTGACCCTCCCCCGCTGGTCCTGTGGGTGAAGGACGGACGAAACGTCCACCCAGGCTGGAGCCGCTACCGGGTGCTGAGGCAGAGCCTGAAGATCAAGGAGGTGGAGCTGGGGGACGCCGGGGGCTACGTGTGCCGCGTCACCAACGGCTTCGGAAGCATCGCTCTCAACTACACCCTCATCGTCATCGGTAAGGCTGACCTCAGTGCTAAATGTGAGGGTGCAATATGCCTTGTGTCCCGACTGTCGGTAGAAATACGGGGTGCGTATTGGGTACTGCAGATAGAAGTGTTTGGAGGTACTGGATGCTGTAAAACACATGTGGCCTCTGGTGCTCTGTCGTTCCTCAAATACATCCAAACATGTCCAATGTCAGACCCGATCCCTGACGTGGCCGACGTTGTGGGGAAGGCCTGCAGCATTTCCCCTGTAACTTGGTTTGGTAGTGGGGATACTCTGGCCTTGGAGCTTGGCTGTGTGTCTCGTATAAAGAGGGGTTGTAGTCCAGAAGGCCTACTGCCACCACGTTAGCCACTGGATGGGATTATATTTGGCAGCGCTAACATGACTGGCAGCTCTGCCTTTATTAAAAGAATATGGTTTCAATTACGCAACAGACGCTAACTGGAAAGGTACAAGCGGGCATTGTAACGATGACAATTTATGACTTGTTAGCATTACAGAACCCCAGGAGCTCGTATGTCGGGTTTCACGTGGAGCGTCAGGGAAACAAAGAGAGGCTTATCTACCTGCTGCTCCCGTCACACAACGCACCCCCGTGCCTGTTTATGGTGCCGCTAACTCAATTCGCTGCTCCTCCTTCCACCCAGCCCCCCCCCCCCCCCCCCCCCCCCCCCCC
>JACXGJ010015586.1:0-13296 GCA_016801105.1 Esox niger | reverse complement strand
CTCCATCCACCCATCCTCCATTACTCCATCCTCCCATCCTCCATTACTCCATCTACCCATCCTCCATTACTCCATCCTCCCATCCTCCATTACTCCATCCTCCCATCCTCCATTACTCCATCCATGTTCTCATTATTGTCCTCCCTTTCTACAACCTTCCTCTCTCTCTACATCATTCCTCCCTCTTCCTAGGCTCACATACTAATGATGGGACTCAGTTGAATGGCTGCTGCATTTTTTTTCTCTTTCCCACTCTCAGACGTTCTCCTCGCTCTTCATTCCTCTTGATTTCTGTTCCAATTGTAGACACTAATGACAGGCCTGAATTCTCTCTCCCTGTTTACAGTCTCTATCTCTGTACTTAGCACCTTGCTCTCTCTCTCTAGCTCAGGTTTAGTCAATTATTATACCATCTCTCCCTGCGTGCTCTTTTCCTTTGTCAGTTCGTCCATCCATCCAACCAACCAACCAAAAAAAAAATCAACCAACCCGGATCTAGACAATCCTGTTCTCTCAGACTTCATCCCTGGTCCCCTACCCTGGGTTTAAGTGGTAAAGACAGGTTGATGGGCTATCTGGTGACTGTCCACCCACAGTCCATTGCAGCAAAGAAATTAGATCAAATTTGACAATGTACGCTACAGGCTGATACGGATGAGTATGTGTGTTTTACCAAAACGATGACGACCAGAAATCGACCAAGGTAATAGTAAACTATAGCAAATTAGGCAAAGTGAGGACATTTTGTAGAACTTATGTCTGTGCTGGTGGAACCGTACCTGTGGTGACTACAAGGGCTTTTTGATGAATATTTACTGAGCCTGAGGCTTAATCACAGCATTTCTCTGAAATTCAGGGAATACACAAAATGCACCTCCCTTCTCATCTATTACTGAAGCATTACTGGGCTGATAGACATGGATGTCCAAACCGAACACTTCAATATGTGGCCGCCACAAATCGGTTTGAAATGGGAGTTCATTCTAATCATAGCAGCTTTCACCTGGAGGATCCATAATTTTCTTGCCACTGTTCTGTCAACTACAAATGTCTGGTTGCGCATGTTGTATAATGGCCTGACAATGGTTTTGTAAATCAGCTTCAGTCATATTCAATATTTCTTGAATGTGGAGTACTTCAAAGCATCCGCTTTCTCAGGTGACCGGGCCACTAAATTACCCCCATTACGTCCACTAATTTTCATCTAGTAGTTGTTAAATCTCACTGAGGTTCAGAAGCACAAGTTCCTCTTTTTCCTCGGCCAACAGACTACTTTTGAAGGAGCCCATATGCCATTTCGTAAAATAGTAAAATGACCCTTTAAGGTGTGAAAACGAGATGTGGGTGTGTCAGGGAAGAGATCAGTGATGACAATTCAAATCCTCTTCTCCGCTACCACGTGTCTTAATAATCTAGGAGCAGTGACAATTCCCAAGCAGGTGCGTGTTTGGGAACAGGATACTTGATTCAAGCGGTAGCTTATGAATCATATTATCTCTTATTTATTCATTAATTTACTGTCACATCGTTGCTCTGTCAAAAAACAGGTCTCTTTGTAAATCAGACTGTGTTAGCATGAGAAAGATTTAGATTTTTGCACAGAATTCTGTTAATATGGGCAGCAGAACTAAAAGTCAACTGGTTTGGAGGGAATTCAATATAAAAGTGCCTATACTGTCAGATTCATAGACAGGGTTATGGATGCAAGAATTTACCATCACTGATGTTGAACTAATAATTTGAACCATATTTTTAAAGCTATATACTGTAGCATGCTGATGTTTGTCTTGTTTACAAACACTGAACGTCGAGAAAAGCTTTTGTGTATTTCAACACTGATCGCTACAACAAAGAACTAGGCTCGTGAGGCGTTTAGTTACGTTCCATTCTTCAGGAGTCGATGGGTACACATCATTAGCAACGCGCGCCACTCTCCTCGGCCACACCAAGCCAAGGCATCGTTATTCATGTATTCACACAGAACTCAGGATGAACAGTGGACACACACAGAAGCCACATCCAGCAGCCATCCTTGATAAGGGTCCCATTTCATGATTTATAAATCAAAGCGCACGCAAAGGCTTGGATTGAGAACAATGGCCCCGAATTGGGACGCTTTCCATCTTCAGTCTGGGGCTGCATCTTAATGTGAAGTTGGGGAATGTGTGTGTGTGTGTGTACCATCCACCAAGCTCATTACCGTTGATAAGTTGTCGAAATGTCGTTACAAGCATTGACAAACTGAAGAATCTCGCAAACCAAAAAACTGAACTCAAGTCTGACTCCTGGTAGGTCTTCCTAACTATGACAGAGAGGAATGTCAGAGGAGTTTTGGCTTTGCCCTTCCCAATCTGATCTCTGTCGCTCTCTTTATCTCACCTCTCTCTTTAGCCTTCATATCTCTCACTTCTCTCTAGATTGTTTTCTCCACCTCATCTCTCTCACTTCTCACTCCTGCATTCTCTGTCTCTTCTTCTGCTAATAAGCTCCACTTCCTGTTAGTGTGTGGGTGAGTATATGTGTGTGTGTGTGTGTGTGTGTGTTAAAACGTTCCAAAAACATCATTATTATCACACTGTGTTTGAAGTCTTTCCCTCCTCTCCTCTGTCCCATCCATCTTTCTCTCTATCCCTCGTCTCCCTCATCTGTTCATCCTTGGCAGAAACAGAGAGAGGGAGGAGAAGAAGAAGAAGTGATGGGAGCGAGGGAAGACGAGGTGGAGGGAAAGCTGAGAGCAAGGGGAGTTGGGCTGGCTGGATTAGCATATCACACACATGGCGAGGGCTGAGATTGGGTACTGGAGCAGATGTCGATTTGCATATTCAACAGTGTATGGGGCAGGGGATGGTGCATGGGCATGTGCACGTGTGGACGCGTGCATGTGGTAAGGCAGAATATAACCTAAAGTAATCTCCAATTCCTCAATATCCCCTGTAGCAGAGCATTTGAGAGAGAGACAGAGAGAGAATGAGAGAGAGAGGCAGACAATGTATGGAGAGACTGGTAGACAAATTAGACAGAGTAAAGGAAAAACTACTTTAGTTAATACTCTCAGGGATACAATTTCTCCTACACTTTCACAATGTGAAGACGAAGAGTCTTGGCATCTCCTTCCTCGATTTCGAAAATCTTAGGTCATTGATAACTATTTCCTGCTTTCACGGCCTGAGAAATGTATGATGGATTTGGAGAACCAGGGGACAGGATGCTGTCTTGGGAGCTGGGTTTTGATAATCTGGAAGTTGGTGTGTATACAGTTGTACATACTATATGTGTGTATGCAGTTGTAGATACTAAGTTTGTGTATGCAGGTGTACATACTTAGTGTGTGTATGTAGGTGTACATACTTAGTGTGTGTATGTAGGTGTACATACTTAGTGTGTGTATGCATTCAGGTGTGTGCACATACACAGTACACAAACACACATGTGCCTACTAACATGCTCAACCAACAACAGCAGTAATGGCTGTGGTTTGTTTATTGCTTGTGTTGATTGCTTGTGGCATGGGTGGGTTTGTGTTTGTTTAAATATGCATGTATGTGTAAATGTGTTTTCACTGGTGTTCCACAAGGCTGTGTGTTGAGCTCCCTCCTGTGCTCCCTCTTCACCCGCAACTGCGTTCCTGTACACAGTTCCAACACCATCGTCAAGCTCGAAGACGACCCCACGGTAGTTGGCCTGATTAGTGGCAATGACCAGTCAGCCTACAGGGAGGGGTTGAAGTGCCTGGTGCTCTGACAACAACCTGGCCCTCAATGCAAAATGCGCTAACAACAACCTGGCCCTCAATGCAAAATGCGCTGACAACAACCTGGCCCTCAATGCAAAATGCGCTAACAACAACCTGGCCCTCAATGCAAAATGCGCTGACAACAACCTGGCCCTCAATGCAAAATGCGCTAACAACAACCTGGCCCTCAATGCAAAATGCGCTGACAACAACCTGGCCCTCAATGCAAAATGCGCTGACAACAACCTGGCCCTCAGTGCAAAATGCGCTGACAACAACCTGGCCCTCAATGCAAAATGCGCTGACAAAAACCTGGCCCTCAATGCAAAATGCGCTGACAACAACCTGGCCCTCAATGCAAAGAAAACCAAAGATGCTCATGATGGATTACAGAAGTCTAAAGGCTGCAGTTATGCCCCAGTTCTCATGGATGGCACTCAGGTGGAGTGTTGTTCCATGTCTACATAGGGAACCTCACTGCTTCTGTTCCTGCATTTCAGTTGTTCCATGTACATGTCTACATTGGGAACCTCACTGCTGCAATCCCTGCATTTCAGTTGTTCCATGTACATGTCTACATTGGGAACCTCACTGCTGCTATCCCTGCATTTCAGTTGTTCCATGCTAATTTACATTTCCAATTTACCTTAATTGCACATTGAGTATTGCCATTTGTACTTGCATTTGCCACATTACACATCTATTCATCCCACTTGTAACATCCACTATACTTCATACTTGTACATTTGCTGCCCTCTTCTATTTGCCCTTTTGGTTAGATGCTACCTGCATTGTATTTGAACATATTTGTTCTTTCTTAATTATTATTTTCTATTCTTATTGTGCATATGTATATCAACATGTTATTTTTAGATTTGTGCCTCATTGTTGTCTAAATAAATAAATTAATTGTAATGTGTGATGAAAATATTGTGGCACATTTAAAATACAAACAATATCCAAGATGGAACAAAGGAAGCATTTTTGAGAACACTCTTAAAAGTCTCCCATGATTGAAACCTATTCTGGGAGAAAAGGAATTGTATAAATTGACAACAGAAGAATTACCCAGCCATTTCAAATGACATCTGGAAAGAACAATTTTAAAAGTCTCTGTGGAATAATACCATCATCCGACCTTAATTTAAACCAAAGCAAAACCCATCTCCCTTGAAGCCACAATCCAAAACAACCAGAACCTAATTCACTTCCAAGGCGAAGCGACAAAGCATGACACCTGGAGAGGCAGGTGGGTTGAAATGCTTAAACATACCTGAGCTGCAGGACGGAGTATTAAAGTGGCTGCTGTATGTTTCCAATCAGGGCTCCTAACAAGACACTGATAACTACAGGGGAATTCGTGTCACCAGCGACGCGACAAAACTGTTCTGCTGTATTCCTGTTGACTGAATACAAACTTTTCTCATACATCATTATGCTTTCAGTGACAAAAATAAAACCACAAATGGGTTTTTTACCCAGACACAGAACAACAGCCTACATACAGCTGTCACACAGGCTGGTGAAACAACATTCACAGCAGAACAGTTTATTGACAATTCATTTTCATTTATTTAATCAAGTCACTCGCAAATCAACTTGAGGATTACCAGGCCGAAGGTTTTTAAATGCAAGACAGTAAAATAAAAATTTGAATAAAAACAAATAGCCAAAATTAACATTAAATTAAAATAAATAAATTGAGACATGTACAACAAGGCATCCAGCAGACAATGGTGCCATATATCAGCTTTATATTTATTTATTATTGAAGGCATAAAAGAAGACGGGCATGTTGAGCTTATGGATCTGTGCAACTCGATCCAGTCGTTGTTTGCAGCAAACTGAAATGAGTATCGACAAAAGGAAGAACAGGCTTTAGGATTAACAAGCTGAGGTAAAGTAGTTCCATATTTTGAGGTATTTCATCAAGGCATGACCGATTGTGTCAAAATCTATTTACTCTACCAAACAAATATAGTATTAAGTAGTAGTATTTTGATGTGACGCATTTTTATTTGTATGAGTGACATACTGTATGTTACACATACATACTGAGAAATGGGAGTTGGGAACGTTTTAGTGCCAAACCATGAAGTTGCATGAACATGGACATTTATCAGTGTCATGAAGAGTTTCAGGACTCATGTGAAAGATGGAATGATTAGTGGATGAGTGGGATGTGAGGTCACAGAAAGATGGAATGCTACTGAATGTTAAAAACAAACGTACAATTAGCTGAATAAATGCACCTTAATAAAATACCATAAACACAGAGAAAAAGACAGAAACCAAACACCAAATGATGTTTGAATATCCTTTGAACTAGTGTGGAAGTTGATGCCAGAAGCTCAAAGATGTGTCATTTTCAAAGCCCACATCCCATTAGCCAGGGTTTACTAGTGTTGATATGTAAAGCCCACATCCCAATAGACAATGTTTACTAGTGTTGATATGTAAAGCCCACATCCCAATAGGCAGTGTTTACTATTGTTGATATGTAAAGCCCACATCCCATTAGCCAGTGTTTACTAGTGTTGATATGTAAAGCCCACATCCCAATAGACAACGTTTTCTAGTGTTGATTTGTCAGTTTAACATGTAAAGTGTGGCAGCTCAAGAATTAGATGAACAACGTAAAGGGTTTAACAGCTACTTTCTGGTTTGAAACGACCCCTGTGGTGCTGTTATTAAGCAGAATTAACTAGTAAGCACCTTTATTTTGTTTCCCCGGATGTTATCTTTTACGTATATTCATGGATTTGTATAGTTGAATATCTGTTTTGCATTTTGCTGATTAATTCATTTCAAGCCGCTCAACTGTACATAACACAGGGTTCTGTAAACTGTTTCAAATAACAATAACATTGTTAATTGTGCTTTTTTGTTTATCTCTAGAAAGGTATCTGTGTCAATGTGTAAATATTTTGAAATTTGAGAAGGAGAGACATAAGAGAGACACAGATAGAGATACGAGAAAGAATATGAAAAACAAAAACATTAAAGACGGAGACAGAGTAGGTCTGCAGTTAGTCATAGCTTTTATGAGCTCTAAAAATACACTCAGAGTTTTCATTGTAATTAAATGGAAGAGATCAAATTTCAATAGGGAAATTGAACAAAATGTAAAAGTTAATGTAAAAATGAAATGACATACTACATATTTCATCTTTTTTAAGAAATATATGCATATATATTCCGATCACTGATAACTGAGCACTGAGATCAAGAAAGAACAATCATCTTTGAAACAAAAATAATTACAATAATTATGTGCTGATGAGCCCCTGCAGATAATGATATGGACTGCCTTGTCAAATTCTTTCTCCTGACCAATAGTCACAACTTACTGAATTTGAGATGGCAAATAAACATTTCCTTGCCTGATATTTTATTTAAAAAAACGTAAAATCACTTAAAATCTCTTACTTGTAGGTGACATATGTGTTCCGGAGGGATATTGGCACTGGAGGGTTGGACTTCTATGAGGGGGACGTTTTGTGGGTTTTTGTCATGTTATTGCAAGAAGGCATGGCAGCCAATTAGCCTGATTGGAAACATAGGGTGGTAAATCAATCAAGGCCGGAAGAAGTTCAGAACTGGGGGAGGGGATAAAAGGCAACATCACCCGGGGATGACCTGAAACACGCCTGGAGAAGTGCAGTTCTTAAGGTATGGTTGTTTCCTGGGGCTGGCTCTATAATGAACTCCCATATTGAGGTGACCAGTTAACTGATCCACAGGGAGGACTCGGGTCGGTGAAGGACTTCAGACCAGAACACCCTGATACAGGGAGAACTGAAAATACGGTATCGGGAGTGAGTATTTTATAGGGGTTGTTGCAAAATTGTCTTCATGTGTTTTTGTTTTTCGGTTGGAAGTGACCTTTAGTGGTCTGCTGGTTCTCCCAAAAGCTAATACCTTCAGGTGTCAGTGAATGTACACGTGTGGTGAAACAGTGTGCTCTTCTGTGCTGAGGTGTACAAGCTTGTGTGAGAAATGGTTAAGAAAAATTGAAATCAAAAAGTTGAAACACGTTACTTAAATACAGTGGATACAAAATATTTTCAATTTGGTTTATTTCAAGGCTTGACTGAACAGGTAACTTTTACAAATGATCATCAAAACAGTTTATTAGCAAATCGTGTTATTAAGTAGCTAGCTAGTAGAACTAAGGAAGTGTTAATTAGACCATTAGCCGAGTTGTCCACGACGTCATAGGTTTATTGTGTACTCGCTCAAAAAGCATAGCTAACAGTAGCTTTTATAATTCATCTCAGGACTGTAGTCATGTTGCCCATAAATCAAGCGCAAATGCTTCGGAAATCCGAATGCGGCAGATGGACGTTTCTTTGACATGACACTTTGGGTGAGGTGTTCCTCACTCGCCTCTGAAAATTCATGTCCGCCGTAGCGCGTATATGAAATGCTAATAGAACCGGCAGCCGGCATTGAGAAAAGGACTGTTTCTTTATTGTGGTGGATGATCGGACGGTTTACCACTTCGGATGCGAGCTGATTGGAGGAGAGCATGGTGGCAGGAACTACAAGTGTTGCTAATTAGTGAACACCGGACAAGTTATCAAACACACCCGTGTCTCTTGTGAACATGCAGGACAAACCTAATATACTGGATCTAGGATTTTCTTTCTCTGCCTCACTGTATTTTTCTTCCTCTCTCTCTCTCTCTCTCTCTCTCTCGCCCAGTCTATCTCCCGTCTCTTTTTCTACGTGTTTAATAACGTATATCCTTTCTTCATTGCCTGCCAATATGATGGAGAGGGAGGTTGCGTCTGACACAGGGGGTTTTCTACGCAATGCAGTCCCCCTCTTGCGCTCACAGGCACGCACGCACGTACACACGCGCACTCTCACGCACGCGCGCACACACAAACACACGTTCAGATGCAGAGCACTGGTGTAATGAAGTGTCAGCTGGATGATACATGCGAAGCAGCTCCTTCTGATTCCACTTTAATTAACTCAAACTTTACCTGGTCATTTATTTTCATTTTTTTTTAATTCAGAATAAATACCGCATGTGCTCGACAGTGTCAAAATTGTGACATTTTAATTTAGTTCATACTTAGGTAATTTTGTGAGCGCATAGTCAAACACAGATTTCAAGTTTTCTTTTATTAGATTGTTGGACGTCAAAAGAAAAACCCAGGCCTGACCTGTTCGCATCTTTGCCAGGAGAAAAATCAGAGGGGACTGGAGTTAGCAGTGTGCTAGTTGCTTGAGATGTTAGCATAGTAAAAATTTGAACTCAGAACCCCACAGTTATCTGTCTGAAATCCCATCTGCACCAGAAAGCTTCCAGAGAGATCCAGACAAGGTTTTCATAGTGATGTTCATGAGTCCCTCCCTCCCAACAGTGTTCCACTCTGGTTTCTTCTGTCTACTCCACACTTGGTATACCCCCTCAGAGACCCGGTCTCTTTATTCCCTGACCCGACCCGCATAGGGTCCTCCAGGCAGACTGTTCCGGTGGTTCCCTGAAATTATGCAGGCTTGACATTTTAGCGAAAGGTTGTGCTGGTTTCCGTCAGTTCATGGACCGATTCCGTTACCCACTCACCTCTTTCCCGCCGGTCAGCACCGGCTCTCCTCGCGACTCCGCCAGGGAGAGACGTGTGGCGGTTCTGATGAGAAGTGAAATTCCTTCAAAGCACAGAACGAGTGCTGCTGGCAAGGCTAATCAATATCTTGTTATGATGCAGGAGATACATGCAGCCTCGATTAGTCCCTCTGCCCCCCGCCGGCTGATCGGAGATTTCTATTGCGTGTCTCCCGTCTTTCTGCGTTGCCGAAGACACATTTTACTCATTGCAGTGATTCCGAAGTTACAAATGAGTATGATGCCCTAACGATATTAGATTAGATTCAACTTTACTGTCATTGAACAAGTACATGTACGGTACAACACCTTGCAGTTAGCTTCTAACAAGCAGTGCAAACAGACAAGGGGCAGAAAATGAAAAAGTATTTCATATATCTGTATATTACATGTGGAATGTATAGATGTGCAATGAAGGCAAATGCAGTACATATGGCAACACTAAATGTGCAATTAAGGCATAGAGGAGGGCAGATAATTTGCAAGTACAGTATTAAGTATAGTGTACAACTCCAGATTCTTTTTGGAGACCACTGCACCACTTGCACCTTTTTCTTTCCTTTCCAAAAAAGTAAAAAAGGAAGGTTTTAAGTGAGGAACAGAAGGTTTAAATTAAGAGACCACTGCAAATTGAATGCTTAAGGAGGAATTGAAAACATCCCTCTCAACTTTTTTTGAAAGGAAAGAAAATGGTTCAGTGGTCTCTTACTTTTCTCCTGATCTGTATGTTACAAGTGGGATATATTGTTCTGCCCGTACAAATGGCAATTCTAAATTTGTAATCGAGGCAAATTCAAGGAGTAAGTTAACATGTGCAACTGGGATGCAGAGATAGAAGCAGTTAGGTTCCCAAGGTAGACATATAACTGTAACTGAAGAATTCCATTATCAGATTATAAGTTTCAGAGTAGTACAAGGAGAGTGAGGCAACAATGTCCCTGAGAGGCAGTACTATGATTGGGCAGGAGGGGCTGGTTAGTGTTGGGTTCAGAGTTCTGCAGGGTTACAGTAGATGGAAAGAAACGCTTCCTGAAATTGCTGGTGTGAGAACAGAGAGACCTGTACTGCCTGCCTGATGGGAGTAGGACAAACAGTTTGTGGCCGGAATGTGAAGGGTCCCTGATGATGCTGTGTGCCCTGTGCAGACACCGCTTGCACTGGAGGTCCATGGGGGCTGGGAGCTCAGGGGCTGGGGGCTTCAGCCTCCTCAAGAAGTAAAGGTGATTCTGTGCCTTTTTAACCAGGGCTGAGGTGTTGAGGGTCCCGGAGAGGTCCTCTGAGATGTGGACACCCAGGAATTTGAAGTTGGACATGTGCTCCACCTCAGGACCATCCATAAGAACTGGGGTGTGACTGCAGCCTTTAGACTTCCTGTTATCCATAATGAGCTCCTTGATGTTCTTTGTGTTTAGGGTCAGGATGTTGTCAGCGCACCATCCCACCTGGCACTCAATGACTCGTCACTGTTCAGGCCTACCACCGTGGTGTCGTCTGTGAGCTGGGGTACAGTAACGCAGTCATGGGTGAAGAGGGAGTACGGGAGGGGGCTCAGAACGCAACCTTGTGGAACACCAGTGTTCAGGATCAAGGTGGACGAGGTGAAGTTGTCTGTCCTGACAGACTGGGCTCTGTTGGTTAGTAAGTACAGAGTCCGGTTGCAAAGGGAGGGACTGATCCACAGGTCGTAGAGTTTTTTGACCAGCCTAGAGGAGATGACAGTGTTTGAATGCTGAGCTAAAGTCTATGAACAGCGTTCTCACATAGGTGTTGGTTTTGTCCAGGTGGGTCAGGGCGGAGTGTAAAGCTGTGGAGATGGTGTCCTCAGTGATAATAATAATGCATTATATTTATATAACTCTGTTCAAGGACCCAAAGACGCTTTACAAAATGAACATCTGTGGACATGTTTGGCCGGTATACAAACTGGTGTGGATCCAGTGTTAGGGAGGCAGGACTTAAGGTGGGTCAGAACTAGTCTTTCGAAGCACTTCATGATTGTCGGGTTGAGTGCGTCAGGTCGGAAGTCATTCAGGCTAGACGCAGTCGACTTTGTCACTGGCACAATGGTTGCGGTCTTGAAGCAAGGTGGGACAACCACCTGGGTCAGTGACAGGTTGAAAATGTCAGTAAAGACCTCGGGCAGCTGCCCAGCACATGCTCTGAGCCCACACCCGGGGACGCCATCAGGACCAGCAGCCTTGTGTGCCTTCACCCTGCTCAGAGCAGATGACACTTCTACAGTGGAGAGTCTGAGGGGGGGCATCGTCGGGGGGGGTTCAGCTTTAATGGCTGGCTCTCTGTGGTCCCTGTCGAAGTGGGCATAGAACCTACTTAATATTAGACAGTTAAACAGAAAAATAAGAGAAAATACTGAACCAAGTGGATCAATGCAATGAGAAATGTTGTATTTCCTATGCGTATTATGAATGGGCAGCTTCATGCTGCAGAAGTTGTGTAGATAAAAGTAAAACAACTGTGGATGTTAAGAATTAAAGTCCCTGCTGGTAACGTTTTTAATGTGTCCATATTAAGGTCTTTCTCTGCCTCTGCTTTCTTTCTGTCGCTCAGTTTCATTCTCCTCTCATTCTTGCCTCTTTCCCTTTGTCTTTATTGCGATATCATTCCCTCTCTCTCATTCCCTCCTTTTCTGTCCTCCTCACTCGCTTTCCCTGTCTATTTACTTTCCCAGTCAGTCTGTCCTCTTTCGCTTCCTCTCTTTTTTTCCACACCTCTTAACACCCCCTTTCCCTGACTGTCAGTCTGGTGTAAAGTATGGGTTTTCTAGAGAACACACACACACACACAGAACAGGAACACTGCATACTGTCGGCCCAAGGGCATGTTGGTCAGAGCTTAAAGCATATCCTGTATGTGCCTACGCATGTCCAGACAGCCAGACAGCCAGACAGCCAGCCAGCCAGCCAGCCAGCCAGCCAGCTCTGGTGTGTGAAAGCACCCGTCAAATGCTTCATTCTGTTTCTATTTCAGTCATTTTCTACATTTGGAGATTGAAAGCTAATTCCATTCCATTTTATATTCTGAAAATACGCCCAACTTGTTCTCAGCAGAATGTCAAAGTGGTGACATTTCATCTCCCTCTATTTAGCAAGCCGGTCCTCTACAAACCCCAGAGTCGGAAGAGACATGACACAGTGTCTAGATGTTCCAGTGGGATCTGCATCTTTCCATAGATGTGTTGGATGTCATAAAACACCACTGGCCTCTGGTGTGTTGAGCCTTTGGCAGATGTTTATCTGGAGACCGCACATACATTAGGTCCAGTCAGGCAGATGGCCCGGTTGGAGCATTTGACCAGCAGCTGAGAAGTCGCTACTTTGAGTCCCTGAGCTGGTATCGTGATCCAGTAACCTCAATGGCCCCCCCAGGGCCCCGATGTGGCTAACCTCTGCACTTATCCAATTTGGATCCTCTGGGTGAAAAGCAAAAGGTACATTCCGGTTGGTTCCTGTGTCCAATTCACAGCTGTGTAATCCTCGACCCAGTCAGCCAGAATCCTTGATCGTACATGCAGAGAAGACGTAATGGTTCCTAGGCTATTGCTGCAGGGATACACAGATTCGAGGATTTACGGGACGATCGTCTTTTGGTTCCAGGTAGAACTATTGGAACACCAAACAAGAACCCTTATGGAGACCTTTTATTGCGAAGGTACGGCAGAGCTCAAGAACATTTTGTGTTTTGATGTGTGAACAGACAGACAGGATTGTGGGCAAACAAGATAGACAGGAAGACAGACAGGAAAACGGATGGACAGGCAATGGGCAGACAGACAGACAGACAGACAGGTAGGCTTGTAGGCAGACAGGTAGACAGGCAGATATACAGACATGCAGATTGGAAGGCAAGAGTGACCGACAGGAAATTAGGAAGGCAGATAGACAGGCAGACACTGAGGCAGGCGGGGGGGGGGGGGGGGGGGGGG
>JACXGJ010015585.1:0-13299 GCA_016801105.1 Esox niger | reverse complement strand
CACACACACACACACACACACACACACACACACACACACACACACACACACAAACATATATATATATATATATATATATATATATATATATATATATATTATAGTTTGTGGTTATCTTACTGTTGACCAATAATGTTAACCTTCTAATTAACAGGAGCTGTGCAACTGTGCTATGAAAGGTACGCTTCATTGAAATGACATGGTTATTAGGTTAGAATTATTCTGCACAGTAAGTCAATGTGTCTAGTGTTCATTTCTCCAGGACACCACCTAATGAAGATGTGCCAATGCCAGACAAGGGTATGTTTATATACCTGTTCTCCAATAAAACTATTATTCAGTCAACATATTTGTTTTACTCTGGGATATTATTTCCACTTAAAAGGTAAAACATCAAGTATGAAGGGAGAATCCAGGTAGGAAAATATACTTTTGGTTTATAAATATATACATTTTATTGTGTTTTCTGTCGTTTACTTGATTACAAATTCCACAACCCTCATATGTATTCTAATGAAGCAAGGAGAAAACTTTTGCAGGTCTTATGTTATATAATAAAATATACATAAAACACTATATTCAAATGTGTGATGTTTCCATACAGTGAGGTAACAAAAAACTATTTTCAACACATATTTTGTGTTTATTTCTCAGTGATGGATATGCATATGCGAATATGACAGGTAGGACACTCATTTGTAGTTTAAATAAAGTATTGCTGGAATAAAATGCTTTAAACTTAAAGATGTCTCTTTCACAATCCTGACAATTTTGAAACTGGGCAGATGGCTAGGGCAAAACAGGTTTCAGTGCCTTGAGTTTAGAGATGTGTTATAAATATGTTCTAATACCTAAAACAGGCAGGGAGGGCTACTTTGCTTAACAATAAATATAATATTATGCTAATTAAAGAAATAAATGTTTATTCCTGACTTTGAAAAAACAAATTGAACGGGTAAACATTTTATAGGATTAATTTCCTATTTTAATCCCAAAAAGCTGATGCCAAATACCAACATTTGGGAGAGATTTTTTTTAAACAATATTGCTGTAAATTACACAATGAATGTTTTTTTGACATTTCTAATACTGAGTCATAAATGAACCAATGCAATGCAATGATTATAGATATTTGGTTAAATGCAGTACATTTTTAACATGTTATAATCTAATCTTCAATACAGCTGAGGACATTGATGCATATGAAAGTTTGGGTGAGAAATTATTTGATAATATAAAGCTCCACTCAAATATATGTACTGTATATTTTATATGCTAATAAAAGAAATATATGATTTTAGATAAACAATAATAACTGTGAGTTATTTAATTATATTAATTTAAAATTAGATATCTTTTTTATTCTATTCCCAAAAAGCTGATACAACATACCAAAATGTGGGTAAGAATACATTTATGCCGTAAATTACACGTTGAATATTGCATTTCTTTTTTATTTTAACCTTTCTGATACTGAGTCAGGAAGTAAACAACGCAATGCAATTATTAAAATATTTTGTTAAATACAGTTAAAAAAAAAATTAAAAAAACATCTTATTATCTTCAAAACAGCTGAGGACATTGATACTTACAATGATTTGGGTAAGAAATTATTTGATAATATTAAGCTCCATTCAAATCTATATGTATGCTTCTATGCTAACTACAGACATACAGTATATGCTTTCCCAGACTTGTAACAATCTTTGAAATTAAAAGGATAAACATATAAAGTGGTTTAATGACTTAATTTAAAAATGTATTTCTTTTTTTATTCTAATCCCAAAAAGCTGATAGAAGATATCAAAATGTGGGTAAGAATAATTTTTTTTTATAATTATGCTGTAAATGATACATTTATTGTTGATTTTCTTTTTTAATTCTTAACATGTCATAATTTTCAAAACAGATGAAGAGATTGATACATATGAAGATTTAGGTAAGAAATTATTTGATTATATAAAGCTCTGTTCAAATGAAATGATTAAATTGTAACATTTTCAATACTTGCAAGTACAATGAACTCAAAAAGTATTTAGACAGTGGCATATATATTTTTACACTTTGGACTTGAAATGATACTATGTATAATTTCAAGGTATCTTCAATGATATTGAATGAACCAGTTAGAAATTATTGCCAACTTTGAAGTAGCCTGAGTAATTTGGACAGATTAACATTATTTTCAATAATGTTATCATGTTCAGTACTTGGCTTATGCTTTGAATTCATTGATTGCATGAAATCTGCAACCCATAGCCATTCCCAAACAAGGATATCTTCCGTGGTTTTCAACAACACATGCCCCAGATGACTGTGTTAGTTGCAGGGGTTGTTATATCAAGAGAGCTTTCTTCCTTTTTCATGTACCAACAAGTTGATTTTTTAATAGTTAATATTATTTTCCTTCTGATAGCCAGCTTGACTTGCATTGACTCTACATTGGTCCTCATATTGTCAGACACCAGCAACCTTGCCACAACACAAACCCTAGAGAATAGTCAAAAACGTTCTGACAGTTAAAATCTAATCAATACTTGTGCATGTAGACCAATCTGGATTTCCAACATGTATTTTCATTTCTCTCCATAAGTATAGTCTAATAAGATCTAGTGCTGAATTCAATTGGCCAAATACCTTTCATCACTTTACTTTTACAGAACATTGTTGATAGATCAGTTGGGGAGTTGAAATGAATGACTGGGTTTGTTTTCTTGAACATATTCTCTATGTCAGGAATTGCATAGATGGTGCCTAAGAGCAAGCAATATGTACACTCAGTAACTGTCCTCATATCATTACTACAGGAATTGCATAGATGGTGCCTAAGAGTAAGTAATATAGGCACTCAGTTACTGTCCTATTAATACTGCAGGGCTAGAAAAAGAATGATTGGACAAAATAAACAGCACATCTGCATCAAACAATCTCCAGCATCATATTACAGGGGACGGAGTAAAGCATTATGCTCAACTTGGAAGAATTTCCTTGCTACTTGAATGGATGACAGCATGGCAGTCTGGCACTTCGCAAATATTTTGCAAACCCAAACTAACTATATAGGATATTTAAGACACAAGACATATTTAACACACTAGACTAGACTGGAAAAAGATTGTCGGAACAAAAGGACTAATACATTTCTCTTTTCATTGGGCAGTTGGGGGCAAGGAAATTAAGAATTAGAGAGTCAGGACCAAAGTGCAAACTATTCTCATTATAATGCAGGTATTTACTCCATTTTCTTTATTCTGAGTTTTGAGAAATATACTGTGCAGCATATTTTCATAAGTCATGTGTTGGTGGTACTGCAGTCAGAACTGTACTCCCATGTTTCTCAGTTGACCACCTGTTTCAAATACGGTAAATATTTGGTGGTCTGTAGAATTACCTGTACTATACCTATTACATGAACTTAATATCTAAAAAGAAAGTGGTGAGTTAACAGGCTATGTAAAATTTAACTGCATAATAATAAATGCTATTTAAATAATATTATGTGACTCTTAATACTGGTGTTCCCCATAGATTGGTTTTTGGTATCCTACCCTTCTCTCAATTCATCTTGTCTCTTGGTTTCTGTCCTATCACTGTTATGCAGATCTTTTTTTCTCCTTCCCTGCTTCCGACACCCAGCTGACAACTTGCATCACTGAAGAAAGAAAAACAAGCCATGAAGTCAAAATATATATTTTTTACAGATGTGGGGAAGTTTATAGAAAAATGACTAAAGCATTGAAATTTACCAGGAACATAGTGGGATCCATCATTGTGAAATGTAACATGTTTGGAACCACAAAAAACTTCCTAGGGCTGGCTGTTTCACCAAACTAAGTAACTGGCCCTAAATGGCATGGGTGGGGAAGGGGACAGATAACTTAATTACATGTCTAACAAAGCTTCAGAGTTTCTCTGCAGAGATGAGAGAAACTGCCAAAAAGACTATAATCTCTGCAACATTCCGTAGATTAGGCCTTCATGGTAGAGTGGTGTAAAAGGCATATGACATGGTGAGTTTGTTAAGTGGAACATAAAGGACTCTGAGTGCACGAGGACCAATATTCCCTGGTCTGGTAAGACCTAACTGGCTGAATGCCAAGTGCTACATCTGGTGATTAAAAGGTACTGCTCATCACCTGGCTAATACCATCCCTACAGTGAAGAATGGTGATGGAGCCTTGAGTTGCCAGGGCAAAGCCAGAACTTAAACGCTGTCGAACATCTGTGGGGATTCCTGAACAACATAGTTCACCGACACTCCCTACCGAATCTGATAGTCAATCCATGTATATTGTTAACTCACTGTTCATATCCCATTGTCTTTTATCTTCAACATATAATTGCACCTCTATATAATTCCATGTAAACTTGGTATTGATATTTTATATTTTGTCTCACCTATGCCCCAACTGCGTTTGAATTGATCTTTAGGACAGAACACTCTGGCGTAACCATTGTGCTATAAGGATGTGGTCACTCGAAGATAGACAGTTATGCCAAGAATGCTCAATTATCTGCTCATGATAATCAAAGTGATGTTTACAAGAATGAATTAAATGAAATGTAAACCATTTTAGATACAGATGGTTGACAAATTGAAGGTAAAACCTTTGTAATGTGTAGTTTATCCACTGCTCCTAGGGCTGGCTCTAGCCTTTTGGAGGCCTTAACCTGAATTTGATTTGGGGCCGCAACCCCTAGCGGTCCCTAGTGGTCGGGGCCCTAAGAGACCGCTTCTGTCACTAATGCTTGGAACTGGACTACGACCCTATAATAATATCCTTCTCTGTGTTGTTCTCAACAGACAGTTTTGTCTGACATTCTCTGTCACCTGGTAAAGAGTTGCTTTTCTGTTTTTACTTGCGTGTCGAAGTAATTGCATGTCACTGAATGCATGCTTTCAAATCACAATTTCAGAAGTCTGTCCCATAGATTTAAATGCAGATAAATGGGTTAGGGTTAGGGTTAGGGTTAGTCACAATTCCTGCTAAAACACAAGCCAGCAGAGTAGTCTTTGTCACTGAAGCTCCTGCTATTTGTGCCTCAATAATGAACCTCTTTTGAGAACAACTTAGATCCTTTCCTTTTCCCTTCTTGATCATAAATAGAGGTCAATTGGGCCTGCTGAGCATTTTCTTCACATGCCTCAGAGCATGATAGTGCTATTTGCTTAATTGGATCATGCAGTACAACCTGTATGGAAACATTTGCCTTCTTTAATGTCTTCCACACACTATTTCAGGTTTTCCCTTTAGTTTTTCACCGTCTGTATTACACACCACTTAAATCAGCTAACAATCCCTCTTTAGCTAGCCATATCAAAATCGTATTACAAAAACAGCTGGCTAAACTTGTTTTATATAGCACATTATTACATATATGCTGCCATTAAATTTAGAGCAACTGTTATTAGAAAATGAGTGTGTAGATCAACATCTCCATTATGCTACTTTTAATCATCTGTTTACAGTCCATAAGCAGATGACACAGGCAGAGGTCTCCTGTATGCATTAGGTTATAGTAAGCGTTGCGGCAAAAACAGGGTGCTGGCTTCGTAAAAAATATTCATTATGTTAGCTGGTAGCAACGAACTAAACTTATCAACTGTAGGTATATAACTGTAATTATGTATAACTTGCTACTTATACTTTAGTATGAGTTGCTGGCTTAGCTAACTTTCACAAGATTAACAAATCATGCTAGCTTTTGTGAAATCATCAAATGTCCTAAATACTTATCCAGTGCACAAAACTCCTGAATAAGTTTCAAAATGTCAAATCTGTGTCAAGATTTTTTACATTATTTATAGATTTATCTTTTAAGAATCATGTCATTTCAAACTTTTTTAAGCAGTGGACATAATGGTCCTAAAGATGTTGCAACCATTTTGTGTGAAATCATATGGGATCCATAAATGTGTTGTCTACCAATAGCAGCACAATCACTGCATTACTGAAATGGTCACGTTAATCTTTTGATGACCACTAGAATGTTTGGGAAAATATTTGAAGTGAGAAATGTTATTGTTTCTTATAAATATATACATGCCCACTTAGAATTTGATGCCAGCAACATGTTTAAAAAAAGCTGGGACAGGGGCAACAAGACTGGAAAAGTGGTGTAATGCAAAAAAGACTGGTGAACATGTCACAACTAGTAAGGTTTATTGGCAACAGGTTAGTATGACAATTGGGAATAAAATATGGGGAGCGGTTCATCACTCTGTGAAAGTCTGTTAAGGCAAATAGTGCAACACTTTTAGAATAAAGTTGCACAGAGTATGTGAATATCTTAATCTATGGTACATAATATCATTAAACGATTCAGAGAATCCAAAGAAATCTCTGTACACAAGGGTCAAGGCCCTCTTGGATTGAGCCCTCAGGCGGCACTGAATTAAGCTGAAATCCTATATCAAGCAAGAATGAGAATACATTTCACTTTCAAAACCACAGCAATTGTTCTCCTCAGTTCCCAAATGCGTATGGGGTATTGTTAAAAGACGAGAACACAGTGCAACACAGTGATACATGCCCCTGTCCCAACATTTTCGACAGGTGTTACGGGCAGAAAAAAATCAAAACGGCAATGTGTTTTTCAAAACATTTTACAATTTCTCAGTTTCAAAAAATGATTTGCTGTCTGTACTATTTTCATTTAAAGATGGGGATACATGATTTGTATTTCACATTTCTTGGAAATGGCGTTGTATTTAGTGGAGTTTTTTCTTTGAACAAATAAACACTTAATGCTATTTGAAAATTGCTTTGAATAACTTTCTCAGGTGCCCTACAGGAAGACCTTGGTCCAATTGCAGCCAAAACTATACACAACCTTGCATTAAGAAGATATTTTCTCTCCATATTCTCCAGACATTATCATTGTACATATCAGTTGCACACCCTTCTGGAGTTGAAGGACTTGTATCATGTGGATTGTTGCTTTGTGTGATGATGAGTTTATGTTTCCAACATCCTCAAACAATTCTTTTAGGTTCACCATATTGACACAGGTACAGAGAGCAGAAAGATCTACTTTCATTTTCTCAAACACTGTTGAGCCACTTGCAACTTACCGCTTGTGAAAAAAATAACCCAGGAAATGACAGAGATATTTCTGCTACTAAAACCATTAGAGATACGTTATGTATTACTTTGTCATGGTGTTATTTTTGTTTGTTTGACATGTAAGTCACAGTTTGCACAGGAAACCACACTCATTCACGTACAGTTATGAGAACCAAAATATAAGTGGTACATAATGTGCATCCTTTAGATTTGAATAACCTACTTTAACATTGTGTCTCTATTAACCGTATGGGACCAGCCTAAATGCAGGTTTTTTCATCATACAGTTTTTTCCACTGGCCCGAAACAGTCCTAAAACACAGAATGTAATTGCTTGATCGACTATGTTCGACTATGTTAACACAATGCAAATAGTTTTTAATGATATAACATTGTTGCTAAATAAAATGTTCAATATTTCTTTCAATATATTTAGTTTACATTTCCTCAAATATGATTTTTCTCAATTGACCAAGGACTGTGTTGGGAAAAATCTTCTAAAACATTGTATCAAACTGAATAATCAAGAAAAATCACAAACTCATGGGAGAGTTACATATACACTGCTCCAAAATATTAAGGGAACACTTAAATCACACATTGTGTCTCAAACAAAATATATTAAAGATCAAAATCTTTACTGTACATTCTGCAATTTGTTGAGGACAACAATCTAATGGTCCATGGAAACAAAAATCACCAAATGATTTAGGTCTGGATTCAAACTTGCACCAAAAATGTAACCAAATAATTGAAATCACGGGCTGTTTTCATGATGTGACTCAGTAGTATGTATGGCCTCAATGTGCCAATATGCACTCCTGACATTGTCTGGCCATGCTCCTGTGAACCTGCTCTCATCTGTATAGAGAACGGGGTGCCAATGGTGGACCTGCCAATTCTCATGGAGTCTGTTTCTGATACTTTGGTCAGAAACATGCACACCATTAGCTCAATGGAGGTCATTTTGTAGGGCTCTGACAGTGCTCCTCCTGTTCTTCCTCACACAAAGGAGTAGATATGGTATTTCCTCCATGCTCTTGAGACTTTACTGGGAGACACAGCAAACCTAGCGACGGCACATATGAATGAGACATCCTGGAGGAGCTGGACTAGAAGAACATGCAGGAGAGGGAGTGTGGGGATGCAGTAAACGCAACCAAGGATTCATTATGACATATGTGAACACCCTATCAGAATAGAACGAAGTGGGTGGCTACGGATTAAAACGTTTAGTTGATTTTGTTTAATTTTTCTACATCTAAGCTATATACAGGTGCTGGTCATATAATTAGAATATCATCAAAAAGTTTATTTACTTGCATAATGTATACAGTCATTCCACACAGACTGATATATTTCAAGTGTTCATACCTTAAAATGTTTATGATTATAACTGACAACTAATTAAAACCCCCAAATCAGTATCTCAGAAAATGTGAATATTGTGAAAAGGTTCAATATTAAAGACACCTGGTGCCACACTCTAATCAGCTAATTAACTCAAAACACCTGCAAAGGCCTTTAAATGGTCTCACAGTCTAGTTCTGTAGGATACACAATCATGGGGAAGACTGCTGACTTGACAGCTGTCCAAAAGACGACCATTGACACCTTGCACAAGGAGGGCAAGGCACAAAAGGTAATTGCTAAAGAGGGCGGCTGTTCACAGAGCTCTATGTCCAAGCACATTAATAGAGAGGTGAAGGGAAGGAAAATATGTGGTAGAAAAAAGTATACAAGCAATAGGGATAACCACACCCTGGAGAGAATTGTGTAACAAAACCAATTAAAAAATGTGGGGGAGATTCACAAAGAGTGGACTGCAGCTGGAGTCAATGCTTCAAGAACCACCACGCACAGACATATTCAAGACATGGGTTTCAGCTGTCACATTCCTTGTGTCAAGCCACTCTTGAACAAGACACAGCGTCAGAAGTGTCTCACCTGGGCTTAAGACAAAAAGGACTGGTCTGCTGCTGAGTGGTCCAAAGTTATGTTATCTGATGAAAGTAAATATTGCATTTCCAGTGGAAATCAAGGTCCCAGAGTCTGGAGGAAGAGATAAGAGGGACAGAATCGCTTTAAGTCCAATGTAAAGTTTCCACAGTCAATGACGGTTTAGGGTGCCATGTCATCTGCTGGTGTTGGTCCACTGTGTTTTCTGAGATCCAAGGTCAATGCAGCCGTCTACCAGGACGTTTTAGAGCACATCATGCTTCCTGCTGCTGACCAACTTTATGGAGATGCAGATTTCACCTTAACCCTATAGAAAATCTATGGGGTATTGGAAAGAGGAAGATGCGATATGCCCGACACAACAATGCAGAAGAGTTAAAGGCCTATATCAGAGCAACCTGGGCTCTCATAACACCTGAGCTGTGCCACAGACTAATAGACTCCATGCCACGCCGCATTGCTGCAGTTATTCAGGCAAAAGGGGCCCCATCTAAATATTGAGTGCTGTAAATGCTCATACTTTTCATGTTCATACTTTTCAGTTGGCCATTGGTCTTAAGTAATATTCAAATTTTCTGAGATACTGATTTGGGGGTTTTCATTAGTTGTCAGTTATAATCATAAACATTTTAAGGAATGAACACTTGAAATATATCAGTCTGTGTGGAATGACTGTATACATTATGGAAGTTTCACTTTTTGAATGGAATTACTGAAATAAATGAACTTTTTGATGATATTCTAATTGTATGACCAGCACCTGTATATGGTCCTTTTAAGATTAGCATCTTGTCCCAGCTGCACTCTTGATTGTGGATTTATAAACCGTGTGGGTGATGTTTCATTCTGGCCACTCTTGATCCATGAACAAAATAAATGCAACCAGTAGTCAGGGGAGAATCTCCTTGATTTTAATGAGTAATGCATCACGCTTTTAACGCTTTTAAGAGAAGGAAATTCTTCCACGTGTAATGCCAAGAAAGAGAGTGTCCATTTTCCAGATATTACATAGTAAATACGACATTGGTGTAAAGTTATAGATGATTCTCTGACATTCCCCAATAAGCTGACAGAAACACTGAATAGAAGAGTAACAATACACTGTCTCGTCCAATGGCAGTGGCAAAAACTGTCAGGTTTTAATGTTGTAGGCCACTTTTTTGCAAATAGTATAACGTTTAAACTCGTATTTTTGTGAATCTTCAGTGTTAACTTACCTTTTAAACAAAACCTCAAAGCCCACCTATCCAAAATATTGCATCCAGCATCCCCGTTGTCGTCTGAATGCGGGGGTGGTACCACCCCTGTTGAGAAACATTTAGAATAACGTTATTATTTCATTTAAAGACAATTTTATATTGCGGAGCAGAGTGTAACCTTTGCTCGGACAGCTCAACTCCACTCATATATTTACCACTTAGTGTAATATTTCTCACGATCTTCAAAAATGAAATGCGTTTGTGTTCAACGTGTGCAAACGTGTGGGTTTGTTTTCTGTGTGTGACTGTCAAACATCAGATGGACAGGAAAGTTGGACGGGTTAAACAATGATGACACCTCCCACATTGCAGTGTGCAGATCGGGGTGAGGGTCAGTCAGGCATTCATGTCTTTGATTCAGACTCATTTATGCTCCCTAACTGGACAGATTGATATCCCTGACGTTTAATTGACTTGGTGTTATATTGGGATGATTACATGTTCCCATAATTGTTTTGAGTAGTGTAGAGGATAAGTAAATCTGAATCATATGCTCAATAACAAATGTTAATTTTATAATCCTAATATTACAGTGAATAAATTCCATCGATCATTAAAACAACAAACCATCAATGGTTAAACTGGGTCTGCAATAATTTGCAATGGAGTGTACATAATTCATGCTTCTTTGGGTGCAGTCATGGGGCCAGGATGTTTTGTCTCCCGGTGCTAAGGGGGGGGGGGGACTTGACCAAAATGAATTTAAGAAAATTTAAGATTTTTATTAATTCAGAATTTTATAAAAGTTCTCTTTTATAAATAATGAAAAGCTTGATTAGTGTTATTGCTTTAGCCATGTAGCAACATGCCTGACTGGGTGGTGTGAATCCTGACTGCTGATTGGCCTACAGCCATTGATTATGAGTCCCAAAACACTGTTTTGCAAAACAGTTTTGTAAGCCACTTACAGGGAAGAACTTGCAGAACCAGAGCATAATTTACAACCATTTCTCACGTAAGCGTTGAAATGACAAATTTATTATTGTGTTTTCGAAAACAACTTCTGGCACCTCCAATGTTAGTCAGGAAATGACATCAGAAAAAAAATACAGAGACATGAAAAAATACAGGAAATTACATCATTCTTATATAACTGAAAGAAGTCTAAAATAAACTGAAATAATCCACATCTAGTTTCCTGTCCATGCCAGAAATCACAAGTTAGAAAGAGTACCAAAAAGTGTTTGTACAACACCTAAACCCAATGATTATATTCATCCTCATTCTTTGTGAGTATTTCTGATAACTTTGCTGATAATGGTTTATGTTTAATTAAATTTAAATGCCTGTATATTAAACGTATGTATGTTTTCTTGAAAGCTGCCGTGTCAAGAAAGGCAATGCCCCAAATAACAGGTAGGTTACCAAAAATATTGTATGCCCTGTTAACTACTGATGAGTAAATTGTTGTTTAAATAGTAATCAATGACTTTATGTATACAATATAATACTGTACAACAAAAAATATCATACTGGCAAGATTATCTCCCAACTGTACATTTTTCAAAAAAATTAGGCCGGGACACTTTTCCAGCCAAGATCTTTCGGACAACAGGAACAATAATGGAGGGTAGTGACCTGGAGTTCAAATGTAGTACACATGGACGCAAAGATGAACAAACAGTTGTACGTGTTTATTTGTGCAAAAATGGTGTTGCTGTGGAAAGAATCGTAAATAGAGAAGATGATACTATTTTCACCCTGAGAAGTATCGACAGACAACAGAGTGGTAATTACAGCTGTGTATTCTCTAATAACTCATACACACTCTCTGAAGTCAGAGGAAAAGGAGACAATTCCATTTCTATCCAGGTGATCGGTAAGGATCTGTTAATTCTGTGTGTGGATTATTGCTTTTAGACATTTATTTGACAGAATGTGAATACTATCATTTACAATGTGACTTTAATGTTCATACAGATCGGATTCTCCCTGCAGTCATTTCAATAACAGGCTCAAACAGAGTAAAACAAGGAGATGATGTGGAGTTTAAGTGCATTTTTTCAGAGCCCATACATACCAGTGAATTAGTTCACTCTTACCTCTGCAAGAATGGCACTCAGGTTCAGGTGCAGGTTTTTGATGTTAATAGCATGGAGGCAACTTTTACTATTAAAAATGTTAAAATAAATGATGCAGGGAACTACAGCTGTGTGCTTGACCTGCAACCCAAACGCAATGATTTTACAGAGAGGCAGTTATATGGAAGCAATACAGCATTTCTTCAAGTTGATGGTAAGCATGTACATGTCATTAATTCTAAATATATATTAATATATTGTCAGTACATATATTGCTTTATAATTAGAACAGAATTGTTGAAGGTACATGTTTACTTTATTAAGATGTATAACATGCCTGTTGTGCTTTCCAGTATGGAGTTATGAAATCCCACTGGTCATGTTCTGTGTCTGTCTTCTGCTGGTCTTATCACTTATTGTGGGAATATATTGGCTGATCAGAAAACAAGGTCAGAACAAAGTCATTCTGTCTATGTGTACAACATATTGGAAGTACATATACAAATAAATAATAATATGTATACTATTCTCTCTTTTGGCAGGAGCTGTGCATCTGTGTAGTAGAAAGTAACCTTAGTTTTAATTACATATTTATTTACTCATTTTAAAATAAGTGTGCATAATTTAATCAAAGTATCAATTTCCCCAGAACACTAGCCAATGATAATGTTCCAATTCGAGATAATAGGGAAAGTATGTCTGTTTTTGTTTTCCATCAAAATTAAATGAAATTCTTGAAGTCAACATAATTTCACACTATGATATGTTTCTTTGTCTTAAGGTAACTATGCAAACATGGAGGAAGAATCCTGGTATGATATTACATGGCATTTTGTTTGCTGTATATAGGAGTTTTTGTGTGCATTTTCGTAGACTGACTATAAATAGCTTAGTATCCATTCTTTATGTACTGTAATGAAGGAAAGAGAAACATGTCTCGGTGCTATGTTATAAAAAAACATTGTAAAGAGTGTTGATTCCACCTACCAGAGT
>JACXGJ010015584.1:0-13442 GCA_016801105.1 Esox niger | reverse complement strand
GGGGGGGGTCGTTCACCTCTTTCTGAAAGGTTGTCCGTCAGTCGTTCTCGGGTTGACGCTTTGTTGTAACGTCGTCACTTAAACTGGTTAGATATCGCTTTATAAGAATATGATCTTTACATTTCACATGAGGTCATCTGGATTCCCAAGGGTCACGTGAGGGTCACGTGATATGTCTGCATTTCAAGGTGCAGCCTATACCCAATTGGCTCTTGTAAAATAAAGTGCACTAAATATGGATTAGGGTGCCATTTTGGACACAGAAAAAGAGATTTGCTGTCACCCTAAACTGGTGGCAGAAGTTCAAAAATAGGTCTCAGTCCAGGACTTGGTGTGAAAACTTAAATCTGGAGTGTGATATTCCTCATCGAAACCGGCTTTTTAAGACGCACCCTGAATCAACTTCTGGGACAGCACAGACAGCTTTATTCAGAACCACAGGACTGTTGGCTAATTCTGAGGAAGTGTCAAAGACTGTTTTCCTTTCCTGGCATTGGATGAGATTGATGTTCTAGCTCATTGCGATGAACTTGGAAAGCTTCACTAAAAATAACGAGTTTAGTGTTTGGCAGTGAGGTGCTCTCGGCAATACCGTCACCATGTGTGCTTGAAGAAGACCTGGAAGGTGTGGGTCTGTGGAAATGGAAGGCAGAAAGAGCCGGGCGGGGGGGTGTTGGATGCATGTGTTTATGGTTTTTCATTTGATTGGAGACACAAAGTACGATCTAGGTGTCTTTATTTTTACTGTTATGAGCATTTAGTAGTAATAGAATATGTGAAGAGTAAGTAGAACTTAGTGAGAGTAGGTACAACTTAGTCAGTATACAACTTAGTGAGTATATATCTTAGTGAGTATATATCTTAGTGAGTATATATCTTAGTGAGTATACATCTTAGTGAGTATATAGCTTAGTGAGTATATAACTTAGTGAGTATATAACTTAGTGAGTATATAACTTAGTGAGTATATAGCTTAGTGAGATATAACTTAGTGAGTATACATCTTAGTGAGTATATAACTTAGTGAGTATATAGCTTAGTGAGTATATAGCTTAGTGAGTATATAACTTAGTGAGTGTATATCTTAGTGAGTATATAACTTAGTGAGTATATATCTTAGTGAGTATATAACTTAGTGAGTATATAGCTTAGTGAGTATATAGCTTAGTGAGTATATAACTTAGTGAGTATATATCTTAGTGAGTATATAACTTAGTGAGTAGGGGTACAACTTAGTGAAAGTAGTTAGAGCTTCTGCAATTCTGTACATGACCCTTGGAAAGGTGGGTTACTTCCCAGAGATCAGTCATTACTGACCACAACCTAGGAGCAATTGGGGTTAAGTGCTTTGCTCAAGGGCAGATTTACACCCCCCCAATAAGGTGTCTTTGGTATTCACAGTAGCATCCTCTTTGTAGCCTACCAAACACAGTAAGCACTAGGTGACCAGCCTGTTGTATCCCAATCTATTCATTTAAAAAGCACAGAGAGGTTGGTTTGTCGTCATCATAGACAAATGCCAGTAGTCAGGTGGTGGACTAACATCTGTGTTAACCTTGTTGTTTGGGGACGCCTGGGTGGACTTAATCTCCAATCAGCTCTGGTCAACCAAAATCACCTGACTAATCCTTCTCGCTCGGGATATGCAAATCTAATCCCCCCTGCAGTGGCAAGCGTGGGTTGGTCAGGAGGGACGCTTGTGATAGCAGGTACAAGCTGTCCTGCCCTCAGGTCATCAAACCATGCCCGACCCCTGTAATGTTTATACCACAGAATTACTATCCCCCCTCCAGTTAGTTCTCTGGCTGGCAGGAGGCTTTGTTCTGTATTTCCTTTCCTCCTCAGCTACACATCCACCATGTCAGCAGCCAGCGAACCTGAAATCACCAGCGTGAAAGGAAGGAAAAGTATCTGTGTGTTGGGTGTGTAATGTGGAGCGTTTGTGTGTGTGTGTGTGTGTGTCTGAGTGTATGTGAGACAGAGAGGTTTGTGTGTGGAAGGCTGCAAAGGGTCAGGGGTCTTAGGTCGGCGATGGGGTCACAGTTTCAGGTCTTGTGTTTCAGCCAACGGGGGCTCAGTTCCTGCTCTCCCCCACCTCGGCTGTGTTGAATGGGAGCAACGAGAGCAGAGGTGGGAGAGGGGAAATGAAATGACTTGTGTTTTCAGGTAGCTAGATGATACTGATCTTAATGGCTTGTTACTAGAGCTGGTGGGAAGGACGGTGTGCGATTAGATGGGTGTGTGTGTGTGTGTGTGTGTGTTTGTGTGTGTGTGTGTGTGTGTGTGTGTGTGTAGGGTTAGGGGTTCCGGTGGTCATATGAGAGATTGGATGCCCTTTTGGAACCCCAACACAGGCTGGTCTATATTTGGTAGTTGAAGCGAGGCTGACGACCTTTCCAGTGACCCCACACCTGGTCTAGGACAGCACCTCCTTCTTGTTGTGCCCATAGCATTGGATATTCACATCTCTCTCTCTCTCTTCCTTTCTCTTGACCTCCCCCCTCCCCTTTCCAAACCTAGCTACAGCCAGGTGAATAGTCACAGAGTCTGAGATCTTTTCTGTACATATATTAGAAGCTGAAGGAAGCATTGATATATACAGATTCATGTTATAAAAAGTTGCTCATTGAGTTATCTCATTTCCCACTCACCTCCGTGAACATGTAGAGAACACGATCAAACAAAATTAACTTACAAATAAACCATTTAAAGCTAAAGAAAATCCTCTAGACTTTATAAGTATGTTCATATATTTACATGATGTGCATTTAGAAGATATGGATACACAGAATTATGTATAGTCAGTGCTTTCAATTTCGGTAGCTAACTTAACATTTCATTTAGCATTTTTTGTAATTTGTCTGATGCTTTGATGTAAAGCAGTGTAGAGGGCTTTTGTTTTAAGATACCTGGCTAGGTGGGACAACCATGTGAGTCAGTATTAGTGAGTACACACTACGCTGAATAAGCTGTCAAAAACGTCAGTGCAAGCAGGGACGGATCATGTTGACAGTTATGGTTAGTGATCATGTTGAGGGTTAGTTAAGGTTAGATCATGTTGAGGGTTAGTTATGGTTAGTGATCATGTTGAGGGTTAGTTATGGTTAGTGATCATGTTGAGGGTTAGTTATGGTTAGTGATCATGTTGACAGTTATGGTTAGTGATCATGTTGAGGGTTAGTTATGGTTAAGGATTGTGTTGAGGGATAGTTATGGTTAGTGATCATGTTGAGGGTTAGTTAAGGTTAGATCATGTTGAGGGTTAGTTATGGTTAGTGATCATGTTGAGGGTTAGTTATGGTTAGTGATCATGTTGAGGGTTAGTTAAGGTTAGTTCGTGTTGAGGGTTAGTTATGGTTAGTGATCATGTTGAGGGTTAGTTATGGTTAGTGATCATGTTGAGGTTTAGTTATGGTTAGTGATCATGTTGAGGGTTAGTTATGGTTAGTGATCATGTTGAGGGTTAGTTATGGTTAGTGATCATGTTGAGGGTTAGTTAAGGGTAAGACTAACCCTAGTCAACTGTCCTCGTAGAGGATTAATCCTGTTTAAAATACATGATCCACCCTTTATTGAGTCAAACAAACACATGAATTTCTTCCTTTAAAGCATATCTACCTCCAGTAAACTCTCCCATGCCCCTTTTAAAAGGGTTTGGTGGGATTGGCAGGGACTGTCATGAGTTAACAACGGTTCCACCATCGAGGTGCAGCCAACTCACAGTCTACAGTAAGGTGTTACGGCCCATGTTGAGCCCATATGAGACTGAATTGGACAGACCTTCTTGGTTTTCAGTATCAGTTATGTTTCTGGTACTGGAGTCCTGTTTCATCCATTTCAGTTCAGTTCCTTGTTTTGTAGTCCTGTTTCCTACATTTGGGTCCAGTTTTCTGCTGTTCCTAACCGTCTTAGTTCCCATCAGCCTGGCAGGCAGACGACCACGCCCCCTGGTACAGTAAATAGTGTTGGCTCAGACTGACACCCGGCAGCTGGCAGCTCATCTGACACGTCTGGTCCTTTTTATGTAACGGCGTCTCCCGTGAACCCTGTGCCTGCCTCCCCATTTTCCCTCTTTCATCTACCTCCTCCATTCATCAGGGCTGTGGCCTCAGGAGAAGCCGGCTTGCGTTTCATTGGTTTGCCAATTTTGGCTGTAAAACATTGACCTGTGAGCTTGTTGTTCATATTTTCTTCATTATTTTCAGCATTTTTCTCTCTCTGATACACATTCTCATTCTGCTTCCTCTGGCACCACCCCTCGTCAGCCCCCTTCCCTGCCCCTCTTTCTTCCTCATTTCATTATTACCCCTTTCTGTCTAATTGGCACCTCGTTCTGGGGGTTTCTAATTGGAACCAGGAGACAGGTGGCGCCACTCTGTTGTGATAATCCTTGTTAGCGCTGTGGCTTCAGTAAGCTCTTTGTTTACGCAGCGTGAATGCAGAAGCGGGTGCATGAACTCCTGACGCTGTGTCCTGCTGCGCCACTCACCCATGGTGAACCCTGACACCCCTCCACTACCCTTTCCGACACCCCCGCTCTGCCCCCCGCCCTCGCCCCTCGTTACAGTGAAAGCCTGTGATGTGGGCCTCTGTGGATGGCTGCTCACGCTCAGGAACTGGGAACAGTGGGAACGGGGGGGGGGGGGGGGGCTTGTTGCCCTTGACTGGCCGGGGGCCGGGGTGAATATCCCGCGCGCCTACAAGGAATTTGATTTTGGGGGTGTACAATGGGGTGGATCGTGGTTGGATGAGGTGGTGCCGGCTGAGGCCATCTTTGAGAGGCCTTTGAGAGGCAGGGGGATGTATTGACCATGGTGTCTGGAGAGAGATGGATGATCTGTTCTAGCTTGAGTTTTTGGCTATTGTGTGGAGCTCTTAGCTGAAGGTTTTAGCTGGATCTGTTAGCAGTTAGCTTTTAGCTGGATCTGGTGTTCTGGGTTTTTGGATCTGGTTCTGGGTACATTTCTCCTAATGTTTAGAGGATGATTTCCAGGTTATTGAGGGTTTTTGGGTCTGGTTTTTCCCCGTTGGTGTCAGCTGGGCTCTGTTTGGTTGTTAACAGGACACTTAGCTAGTTAACATGCATGTCTGTTGTTCTGCTTGAGTGGGGTCAGTATGACTTCAACACTGTAGATTCCCACTACTTATCAGGGCAGTGCTGTATCATTTATAGTCATAAACCTGACAGAAGTGGAGCTTTTAGTAGGACTGTTTTATTTCAGGTACAACCCCTACGGTGTCCTATTCATAATGAACCCAAGGAGACGATGCGTTTCAGAACCGGACTAACGGTTTAGTCGACCAAAACATCAACAGGGCCTCTTTGTAATTCATCTGTAGACTGGTGTTAGGTGTGGATCAGAACTGAGAGGTGTGTGTGTGTGTGTGTGAACAGAACCACACACACACACCCCCAGGGTCACATTGGCTCTCGTTCATGCCTGCATGTGTGTGGTGGCTGATGGGGCGCTGCTCTTGGCCATTTGAAAGTTGTTTTTGGCCACAGAAGCCTGCGCCTCTCTTTTACTGGCCCCTCTGACACTTGAGGTTGTTCTAAACAGCAGCGGCAGCAGCCACCCGGAAAGGTTTTTGAAACAGTTTGCCTAATAACCTAATGCTGGCCCGGCACATGTAGCCATCTACAGCCTTGCAAAGAACCTGATCCGAGGTGAAGTCTAACAGATCTAGGGCTTAGAAGTTGGTTACGACACGCTGTGTGCGTGTCAAAGATAGATGTTATGCTTTGGAAGATGGAGACCAAATCTGTGTTTAATAGATGAAATATTTTTCCTGGGTTAGTGCCCGATGGCCGGTGGGTTATTTTCGGTCCCTGTGTCTATTGCTGAAAGTCGAATGAGTTTGCCAGCTACATGTCAAAAATTCCTTGAAATAATGTAATAATTTGGAGACAAAAGATGTACAATATACAACTGTCTTGAACGCGTCCTGTGTTCATAATCAACAAGATATGCATGTGGCTCTTTAGCGGCGTTAGCTGTCTGCCCGTAATGCTAATACTACTCTTTAGCGGCGTTAGCTGTCTGCCCGTAATGCTAATACTACTCTTTAGCGGCGTTAGCTGTCTGCCCGTAATGCTAATACTACTCTTTAGCAGCGTTAGCTGACTGGCCGTAATCCTAATACTATTTCATTCCAGATCACCCAGCTGTTAATTGGCTTATCGGCTGTCGGACACGGTCTGTGTTGTTCAGTGTGGGGAGCATGACCCTCGCTGAGTAGGTGACTTCTAGTTAGTTGTATGTTCCCCTGTCTGTTCCGATTGGCCCATTTCCCCATTTGGCTAAGCAGTATCTGTTTTAACAATGCTGATTGGCCGGAGACTGTACACGTGGGAGGGACTTTGATAAAAGCACGTTTTAATGCGGAACAAATAACTTCTTGGATAATCCGTCAGTATCTTGACACAGCGACATATTTGATGGCCGTTTGTCATGTGGAATAGGCTAGAGGGTGATGCACGATATTATACCTCCTCTTGTGTCTTCCCCCTACTATTATCACGAGCCCATCTGCCCAATACCTTTCTGTCCCTTTTCAGCGCGCTATTTTCTGACCAGGTGTTCTATGAGGTCATCTACTTCATACCATTTTATCCAGCTCCAGGAATGTGCACAAACCGGTACAGGGAAAGAAAAAGAAATCGTTAGGAGTTACTTGACTTTCAGAAAACTGTTTCTTGATTCATGAACACGGTGGTCTCCCAATTTCTGATCACCCTCACATCCCTGTAAAATCCTCTCTCAGCTTCTCACCCTTTGCCACCCCGTCCCCTAACTCAGCCGACCTCTGGCCACCTAGTCCCAAATCCTGTGTCTGTCTGGCTCCGAAGGATTAACTCTGGAGAAAGCCGTTCCTTCATGAACTCTCTTCAATTCTTGCTGTAGCCCAGTGCTGGAATGCAATTAAGGTGGAGGGGATTGATCAGGAAGCTGGAATGAAAACCCACAGGGCTTGTGTTGGATTCCCTCTCCTGTTCTTCCCTCTGTTATTATTGCAATTTTTTGATCTCTTACGCTTTTGTTCACCAGTAGTTAGGTTAAAATGTCAAAAGTCAAGTATGTACAAATTAGCATTCGCCGTGAGCTCGTCATCATAACTCCTCTGCCCAAAACTGAATTTTGCCCCAAACACAGTAGCCTTGTAGAATATAACAGGAGGAATTGTGGTAATCCTGGTGGAATATTCTGGAGATGAAGATTCTGTATAGGCCTGGTGGGGGTAACCAACCGAAATTGCGACGCAGTAAAGAGACACTGACAATAGAAAACGAGAAATCAAGTTACAAAACGTTGATGGACGTTGACAATGATACCATGTAAACTGTATATTTTAGCCAAACATTTTGTGGATTGACCCCCAATCCCACTCTAAGGCAAGCATTCAGGCAGGGTCCTTTAAATACTGGTTCTATGAAGTCCAACCTCAAATTAACATTTTTAATGTCCAAGTCAATGCTTCTGTTGGAATCGCCACCCTCTTTGCCTTTACTAATGAGCTTTTCCTGCAAATAACCGGTTTTCAACTACACGAGACGACTTTAAATCAACTGGTTAAATCACCTGATGCTGAGGTAGCTTTTATTAGAGTACCCCCCCAACAAACAATTGTCCCAAATGGCACCCTAATGCCTTTTCTTTGTGTTCCTTGGTTAAAAGTAGTACACTGCATCGAAGACATAGGGCACCATTTGGGACACTGTGCTTCAGCATGACAACAGATGAAAGAGAAGAGGGTCCTTTTTGTGATGATCCTCCTTCCTAGGTCTGTTCGATGGAGCACAGTGGGCTCTGCCCCTGGCTGAGAGAACTGGCCATTCAGTTAGGCTCAATGTATTGCAATGGAAATGGGCACTGAATAGAGAGGGTTTAGGCAGATTAAGCTGAACAGCTTGTTAGTTTTACAAATAAGGTGCTATGTGTGTAAGAGATTGAGAGAAAGAGGGAGGGAGAATGCAAATCGAGAGACAGACTTTCCATAGGGGAATTCCCTGGGAATGAGAGAGATTTATTAAAAATGGTTTACTATATTAAGAAAAACAAAGATATTTTGTGACTATATTATTTTTTCTCACTTATTGTAGCCTATATTTTCACAGGGAAATTCTGCCTGAGACCAATATCTCTTTTAAAGCTGTTATTACAAAAGCAAAACTCGTAAACTAGTAATAGTAAAGTCCTATTGTCCTTTGCATTACTTTCCTGCACACACAGGTCTAAATAGTCTGTAGCTCAGAGCAAAGAGAACTACAGATAATGTGGGTTGCCCGATCTGTTACCGATTTGAAGCGCTTTCAATTCTAGAGGTTCAGCAAAACAGCACACAAAGTTGTGTCAACACACAGTCGTTGCTGAATTCAACTAGCAGCTTTTGAATCGCAACACAAGACACTTAATGTAGGTTGAAAAGCATTAGCATATTAACGTCAGCCACAAGTGACAGCTTTCTCAAGAGGGGCAAGTCCATCCGTGCCGCCAGCCAGTAGCGGTCATTGTAGAGCACGGCTTCCCAGAGAGTGGAGGGGAGTTTATTAAACCAGCCGGGGACAAAAGCTTCCCTCCCCTCAAGCCCACTTACCCATCCCCTCCTCTGCCAGCAGCTCTGCGGGCCCTTTCAGCCCGTCTGCCCTCATGCTGGGCCCTTGATGGATGCCCCCCGACTTCAGAGGGACAGCGTGTGAGGGCGGGGTGGGGCGGGGCTTGCCCCGGGCCGTGGGCACCCCATGTTCCAGCGTTTTGGAAAGAGGTCATCCTCACGTGTAATCCTGCGCCTCGAGCAAATCGTCCCTGACAACCACACCGCTGAAGTGAGAACACAAATCGGCCCGCGCACCCCTTTTCTGAACACACACGCACACACACGCACACACACACTCACACACTCTCAGGCGTGCACAGTCTGGAGACGACACGCACATATTGCTGCGCTAACAGGGTTGAGAAGTAGCAAATCTCGTCACCGTTTGGGAATTTCTGAGTGGAGAGGGGTGTGTTTGGGGGAACAGAAGTATGAGAGAGGAGCGTGGATTGGAGGGGGGGTTAGTGACCTAAAGTAGAAGAGATGGGCACTGAGAGTAGTGGAGGGCGGGTTTGTTTATTTGTACAGTGATTTTTCTTTTCATCACAGAGTTAAAGAGTTTGCTCATTGTTAGTTGCTAATGATCAACGATGTGAGAATAAAAGACGGGGTCTGTCTGGTCATGGATAAAGAACCGAAAAAGAAAGACAAGAATAGAATGGAAAAGTAGTTCAGCCCACCAGAGACCTGCGTTGATGTTTTCCTCCCCTTACGTTAATTGCTTTTGTTGTTGTTTTTTGCACCGAAAGTATTTATAATCAAAATAAAATAAAATGGTATTTGTCACGTACAGAGTCGGAAATGGCTGGTAATTTGCCACAAAATGCTTTTGTGCATGCTCTCTAAAAGTTTTTTCCTGATAATCTAGTAGTAACAAAATGTAAAATGTAACGAACTGTTATAGCAGAGTTAGCGTAAGGCTACCCTCTATGGGCTGTCAATATGTTTTGTGAAGTAAGAGCGTATTTACATATCAGGAGTTAGGTCCCTGTGTGTTTTCTCTGTCCCTGTGCATTTACGTACTTCACTATTAGACTGTTCTTAGAGTTTCTGTTCCGTTGGTATGTATATCCCTACCGTGTTTGTTCCGTTTAACCAAAAGTATTTTTCGGTCACAACTTTCTTTTGTTATGTGTAATGTGAACCTTCTCGACCGCTCTGTCACAGCCAGTGAGGTCAACGGAACTCTGAGGCAATGGTTAAACACTGTGTCACCCGCCACGGAACACTCACCCAGGTCGTCATGTATGCAGGTGCACACACACACACAACCGGAGCACACGCTCTCTGTGTGTGTGTGTGTGTGTGTGTTTAGTATAGGTTTTACATGCAAGGGAAATGTGAAAGAGAAAAAAGGAAATGGCCTATTACCATTTCACTCCATTCATTTATTATTAGAAATGCTTTTGGCTGAGATGATGTAATCTCAGTAATAGCTCCTCTTAATGAGCTTAATGTGTAGCCTTCTGTATAGACTAGTGGCCGAAGCTGATCTGGTGTCAGTTTTAGCATTTCCTTCTCCCAATGTTACAGGTAGATTAGTATAGTATATCCAGAACACTCATGGTTTAATAACATTCTATTATTTATAGCAAAAACCTGGTTTAATATACTGCTGTCATGATTTACAAAAACAGGTTTAATATTCTGTTGTAATGATTTGCATGACCTGGGTAAATATACAGCTGTCATGATTAACATAACCTGATTTAATATTCTGCTGTTAGGAATTAGAGAAATCTGTTTAATATACTGCTGTCATGATTAACATAACCTGATTTAATATTCTGCCGTTATGATTTAGAGAAATCTGTTTAATATGCTGCTGTCATGATTAACATAACCTGATTTAATATTCTGCTGTTATGAATGAGAGAAATCTGTTTAATATACTGCTGTAATGATTAGCAGAAACCGGGTTTCATATTCTGCTGTAATGGTTAATAGAAACCTGGTTTCCTATACTACCTTTAGGATTTTCATGGCCTTATTTAATATTCTGCCATTATGATAAAATAGTGTTAATCTGGTTTCATACTCTTTTCTACCTGTCTTAAAGGTACATATGACTGACCAGGTGTCCTTAGTTCAAGCAATGACCTGAGCACATTAGGTTAACCACCTTGTTCAGAACGACAGACAGGTTTATGTTGATTGGCTAACCAGCCCTTATGTTGGTACGTTGTCTGAATAGTCAACTATAATAGTGTCTTCTATTGACTGGGATGAAAGCCTTGTGTATTAATCATTGTTTAGCAAAACTGTTGTTAAGCACAAAGCCAAAAGATTCCTCGTTCCTCTCTCCAAACCAACCGGTGTCCCTACCCTTTTTTCCCCTTTGACCAAGATCCGGGCGATGTGAGGAGGAGACCGTTACATTGGCCAGTGGTTTCAGACGGGCCAACCGCCTTCAGCTGGCGCTTTGTTGTTTCGCCCGCAAGGTGTCCGGGGAGAGGAGAGGGGATCAGCCCCTGTCCTGTCGATCCGCTGCTGCACACACTGAGAGAGACGCTTAATAACTCCTCACATCTCCTTCTCTCTCCCTCTCTCTCTTTGTCTCTCTCTCTCGCTCCTCCTCCTCTCTCTGTCTCTCTCCGCCAGCTAGCCAGCCAGCGGAGCAGGACTAGTAATAGAGACTGCCGTGTGTGTTGTGCAGAGTGGAGCTTCTCACACCGCGGAGAGCACACACACACAGACGGAGAAAGAGAGAGAGAGAGAGAGAGAAAGAGAGGGAGTGGAGAGGAGGCTGGAGCCTGAGGGACTTCCCTCTCATCTGTAACTCAGCAGCAGTGGAGGCTCACCATGGAGGTGCTTTGGGAAGGGGAGCACTGCTGTAGGAGCCTTTTCCTCCTGTTTGGACTGCTGTCTCTACCCACCTATCGGACTTACGGTTAGTGTCCCTAGAGGGAGAATCCCTCTCTCACCATCTCTCCCTCTCTCCCCATCTCTCCCTCTCCATCTCTTGCTTTTTATATATATATATATATATATATATATATATATATATATATATATATATATATATATATACAGACACATATTTATATATATTTCTATTTCACACTAAGTCCTTGAGCAGCTCTCCTCAACACTGGTCAGACTCGAGCAGAAGGTTTATGACTTGTCCTGAGGGACCTGCCACTTTTACATGCTAAATATTGGATTGAAATACTTTGGGTGACATAACTAACTGCCATATTCTTCTTAGAGCGTCTGGTTATGTGTCTCATCCAGATATTATAGATGGGTTTGCTGATGTAGAAGCACTCAACTCTCATGCTGTGTTGGTGGGGTCGAAGTCAGTTTTTCTTCTGTTGACTCGCGCATGCTAAGGATTTTTTATTAAAAGTGATCGTTTTGATTTGCATAACAAATTTGGCAGTTTTGCTTATGATATACATTTTTATTTAATTTTAATTGGTTATGTTGCAACATGTGATTTTTATATTATCATTTCAAGGTAGTTTTATTTCATTTTATTTTGAATATATTGCATAAGAATCTCTTCTTCCAATGGAAGCTAAGTTTTGGTGTGTTGGAATAGTCTCTGCAGGCTTGTGAATGACCACAACAGACTAGATGATAGCTTCCACTGGTGTGCTCTCAGTCTGTTCGTTTATTTCGTGGTGCCTGTGAGGAAACGGGTGCCCGAAGACAGAAAGATGGCGGGTCTTTTGGGTGTTTGCCAAACCACTTGAGGAGGGCCAGTAGCCACCTGGATTTGTCCAGAAATCGTACGTTTTCATGACACAGTGTTCTTTTTGCTAAATGTTTATCTACAGTGTGCGCCGATGAACACCCCCCCGACCTGAGGTGTGATTAGGAGGCGTGGGGGGGGTGTCTGGGCCCGTCAGGGTTCTGCAGCTGTCTCATGCCTGTTTCACACAGTTGGACACCCAGTGTTAAAAAAACACTAAATCCGTCTCCTGTTAGAGCACACAGTGATTTAGTAAACACACCCGCACACACGCGCACACACACACACACATACACGCACACCACATGCACAGAGAGACACACATGGTTTCAGATAAAGGCACTTTATCTAAAAATCACATGTTCTGCAGTAGCCAGACATAAGGACTGTTCAATCTAAACACCCATTATCATAAAAAAAAATACTCTTTTTTTTCTCATAGTGTCCCTCTCATAGACTAGATTCAAATGCATTGACTGAATTGTCACATTCGGTATTCACTGTGTGTTTTTGGTCTGAGTTGTTGGAGGTTGCTGTGTGAACGGGTGTAGTTGTGTCGCTGTAGCATTGAGAAGACATTGTGGTGGTCTAGTCAGAGCTATTTAAAACTACAATATAGCCTACGCAATCTCCATGGTTACAGATGCACACAGGACAAGTCACATTAAAAGTGTCTCAGTCCTATTGCGTCAGTATTCAGTGAATTCTTCCTTGGTAATTTTTTATACTTTTCGGGGCTTTTACTCTTATCAGCATACGTTTATCTTCAAATGCAGCCACATTGATTTAATAATCTCTGAAGTATTTATTTAGGACAAAACTATGAAACATTGAATGTGTTCAACTCTACACCCAAGGTCCCGTGTTCAAATATTGGTAGTATGGAAGCTTTCCCAGAACCAGACAGCGTCCACTGGCTCATTAACTACATGAAGTATTACTTTTTGGTGGCCAGCATGGATGTGAAACACATCCCTTTCTCTTCTTTCACTGATGCCCAGCATGGATGTGAAACACATCCCTTTCTCTTCTTTCACTGATGCCCAGCATGGATGTGAAACACATCCCTTTCTCTTCTTTCACTGATGCCCAGCATGGATGTGAAACACATCCCTTTCTCTTCTTTCACTGATGCCCAGCATGGATGTGA